>JAAGOF010000315.1:130635-156444 GCA_010645155.1 Tigriopus japonicus
GTTTACTAACAAAACAAATTTTTTCAATCTCTAACGATCAAAGTCTTTCAAACCCAAAAGTTGGATATTCTCCCTTGGGTTTTTCGGCATCAGCTCAAATCAGCGACTCATATGTGTTTTGCTAATAGGTAGACAATACGTACGTTTCAGTCACTACCAATGGAGTGGGTAATGCCATTAGGCAATGCCAAAAGGTAATGCCAATGGAACAACTGCTCCTGGACCTCCATTACCACATTTAGTCAACGGTAGGGCATGGAAACTAGTTTTTCAAAATATTAAATATTTTTGAAATATTTCTTCGCTTTTGCTCGATTTCTTAAATATTTTGTCTGTTTCATGGAAAAAATGAATATTTTCTCGAATATTTGAATAAAAAAAATTCAGGCAAAATTGAGGAAAATAAATGAATATTTTATTTAGATCTTTTATTTAGACCTAAGCTCAAGAAGGCTTACCCAAAATGAACCTAAAATACAAAAATCTCTACAAATTGACATTTGTTATGCGATTAGACATTCACAACCAAAACTACCGTCAAACACGAAAAAAACTGCGCCATCTATTGCGGCAAATTGAAAATTATATTGTTTAATTTACACATAAAAATTCAAACACGGTCAAATGCATGAAATTCGCCAAAAACAAATTTGGAAAATAGGTACACCCAGACAAAAATACCAAATAATGGCGTTGTCAAAATATGTCAAAAAATGTCTGTTAAGGAATTTTCAACAACTGTATGCTACAAAGGCTGCACGTCCGATTGTAGGTAAAAAGGTCACAAGCAAGACGGTCACAGGTAAATAGGTCACAGTAAAAAGGTCACGGGGTAAATAGGTCACAGTAAAAAGGTCACACGGTAAATAGGTCACAGTAAAAAGGTCACACGGTAAATAAGTCACAGTAAAAAGGTCACACGGTAAATAGGTCACAGTAAAAAGGTCACAAGGTAAAAAGATCACACGAGGAAAAGGTCTTGCAATCATTGCAAACACATAATGTTGTTGGGCTGAACATCATACTTTAACTGAGGTTGAGACAATTTATCAATTATGGGATTAACTGGACGTTAAGAAAACGTCAGTATGACACTAAACAGCAACAAATAATTCAGCAAATCAAATAGCAAGGAGTTTCTCTTTAACAAAGGTATAGGTGAAAGATAATTTGCAGTTGTTACTATTCAAAAGTAAACACCAAAAATTGAAGTTGGCGTGGTTGCAACTCAATTCTATAACAATTCAAAATAGAATAATTAGGACTCTGCTGAGACTTGTGACTTTTTTACCGTGACCTATTTACTGTGACCTTTTTACCGTGACCTATTTACCGTGTGACCTTTTTACCGTGACTTATTTACCTCGTGACCTTTTTACCGTGACCGTTTTACCTTGTGGCCTTTTTACCGTGACCGTTTTACGGTGACCTTTTTACTGTGACCTATTTACCGTGACCTTTTTACCTTGTGACCTATTTACCGCGCGCCGCACGTCCTATGGGCGGTGATACATAATTCGACATTCCCCTCCACCTTAGCACCCCTACAAACTCGCATTCGAAAACAAAACTCCCTGGATAAATATCAAACATGTCCAATAAAAACTCGAGGAAGTGTCCCAAATGCGAGGATCTGGTGGACAGACGGCAGAACTCAAATGCTGATTGTAACACCTGCCAGAGATCATTCCACCTTAAGTTCCCAACGGAGACGACAATGAAAAAGCTTCTGAGTCTGGGAAACCCAATCATTTGCGGAGACTGCAAACACGGTTGTGCTAAATTTCTCTTCTCATGTCCAAGTTGGAAGACAGGGTTGGCAAGGTAGAGGCGAAACAATCTTCGCTTGAAACAAGACTTAAAGCCCTGGAACACAACAACCTATCAGGGGTGTCAATCACTGAAGCGGTGGACGAGATGACTAAACGAGAAAGAGCCAAATCAAATATTTTGGTCCATGGGTTACCGGAGGCCAATGACGACGAGCAGGATGTCGCTTCGTTTCGCAACTTTTTTGAAAAGTGCAAAATTGAACCAGGGATTGGCTCAATCCACCAATGAGAAGGATTGGGAGAAAGGAAGAGGAAAAACGAAGACCTATACTCCTCAAATTTGCAAACCAACGCAACAAGACAGATTTCTCAATGGCATGGAAAAGACAGCGAAAAGACCAAAAACTCCCCCAATGAATTCGCCAAGGTGCACGTTGCAGATGATTTGACCCCCTCCAAAGACACAGGGCTGCAGAGGTGAAGAACGAAGCCAGGGCAAAAAACGACAAGAAACAAGATGGAAACCACAAACCAGCTCCAGACTTCTCATTTCTAGCTAAGCAGGCAGACGACGGCGACAGTAGTTTGATCCGTGACCTTCAGATGACTCAGGCTGTATTTTCTGAATTGACTCTGGGACCAAACTTCAAGCAAGATATTTGCCTTCCAAACAGGGTAGTGCCCTCTATGACGTTCCTTATGAAACCATCCTTTTTAGGAATGTTGTTAGGTAATCCCTCGTAGAGGGCGGTTTTGGCGACGTCAAAATTGAGATATCTCTATTTCATTTATCTATGTGGAAACTGATTCATTGTAGTGGACCAAAGCGGCACTCTCGGCTATAATCTCACTGCCGATTTCCTGAGGTTGCGTGATGTATTTCCTTAAAACTGAAGCTAAGTTAGGTTGGATTACATTCTATTGTGTTAGATTAGGTTAGGCTTTAGGTTATGTTTTAAGTTAGGTTAGGTAAGGTTAGATTAGGTTAGGTTTTAAAGTTGGAGTCACGCAACTTAGGATTGTTTCAATGTGAGATAATAGGTAGATCTGAAAACAAACCTAGAAAAGGTTGCGTATATCACGTTGAACTTCATGACACAAAACAGACTGAAAGCGAATGAATCTAAAACAAAACTCATGATCTGTCGTGGGTGCAAAACAAGAAACAAAGATCCAATGTTCATCCAAATCAGAGAGAGTGTCATCCAAGAGTCCGAGATAATGAAGATTCTCTGAATCTCATTGCAACCGGATCTCAAATGGCATGCCCACTTGCGATACTTGCGAACCGAAATGAGCAAAGCATTGGGAACTATCCGGCTCCTCCTATCTCGCATACCCAGAAAACACGTTAAAAAACAATTGATTCTCTTGTCCTCACAAAGGTCCGATATTGTCCACCAATATTCTTCAAAATACGACTCAAGGACGACCAAGAAAGCAACCAATTGTAAAACGACATCCAGATTTTTGGTTTTTGATGGTTTTAACAACATTCTTCGCGAGCTGGCGGGAGTCAAACTAAAGGAGCGCATCACTATTCAGAAACTCGTCGACAGGGCTGGTTTCTTGTCAATCAATCAGTTGTGTGCAAAGGCGACCCTACTAGAAACCTGGAAGGCCAAAAAATACACCTCTACACCCAATGCAAAATAAGTTCTCAAAAAAAGCAGTCGCTCCCGACCTATGCAAAACAAGAAGCGCAGCAAACAAAGACTTAACACCATCAGATGGAGGGGGTTTGGTCTCTCTTCAAAGCCACAAACTGTGGAACTCTACTCATACCGACTTTCGCAACATGCCAATATCCCAATTCAAGAGATCAGTGACACATCTAGTCCGCAACTTACCACTCTAACATGCTTGATCAATCTTACTTCTGTCATGTACAAGAAAACCCCGTAGGGCTTAACAATTACCAAATGAATAAATAACATTTCTTAAATATCCGGCTTTTTTCAAATATTTAGCAAATATCTAGGGCTTTTGAAAAAATGGGTATCGGATATTTTGACACTTTTTTGCAGATATTTTTCCGGGCCCTAGTCATAAGCTATTTGTGTTTATTAAGACCATATTTTTGTGGCTGGAGTAATTAAAAATACAGATATCCACAGATGCGACATACTTACCTTTTTTGAAGGACAATTTTCACAGACAGCTGACCAGACACAGTGGTTTTTTGAGCGTGAGAAGTCATTTTCAAATTCCAGAAGCTTTTGAGACCACTTTTGACATGTGAACGCAATGCAGAACATTTATTTGCATTCAGTTAAATAAGTCACGGGCAAAAACTTTAAAATGTTACGAAAAACATACTTAAAACAAATATTTGAAAATTTGCTTTCACTTTAGTCTTAGATAAACTAAGAGCAGTGTTGATCTAAATCTAGGGTCGGCAACCATTTTTGGGTCAAGGCCCACGAAATTTGATTCGCGTTGTCAAGGGCCCACCAGACAGGCATTGGTAGGTTCAGGGGCCCACAAATTAGCGATTGATAGCAATTGGACCCACAAGCACAGCACTGTGGACGGCTCTCGGGCCCACTATTTTGGACTTTCCCCATAGCTCCTGGGCCCACCAACGACCACCCTTGGGCCCACATTTGGGCCGCGCCCCACCGGTTGCCGACCCCTGATCTAAATTTATTGGGATATCTATTTCGCGGATCTTTTTTAACGGCTTTTTTGTTCAGAATTCTCGAAGGACCAAACGGGAGGGTCGTTACATCAATTTAGATAAACGGCTTAGTAAAATTAGACAATATTTTAGCTAAACTCACCCATAAGGCTTCTTTAAAATTGAGTTTAAAATTGAGAAGAAAATGTTCAAAACAATGTTTTTAAGCATGTTTTTAAGTGACCTTACATCGTGTGTTGCCCGTGACCTAATTAATAGAACTTACATACAGATGCGGTATTGCATTCACATCTCAAAACTGGTCTCCAAAGTTTTCATGACCAGAAATCTTTCTTTTTGTGTCTGTTGGGCAACACTACGAGTACAAGTTACTTTGTAAGTGGGGATTGTATTTTGTAGGTGCAAAATCGCAACTGACAATCAAACTATTACTTTGCCTTAAGCATTGGCATTGAACTTTCTTGGAAGTTATTATTATTATTATTATTATTATTACTTTTTTATTTGGGGGGGGGCGGATTTTTTACTACCGCTACAAGGAATGGGATTCCCTGTAAAGATTGTTAATGATTAATGAATTAATATAGTCTATAAAATTACCGTTTGTATGAAATTTGATCTACCAATGAGTTACTGTTGGCAGATCTATACAACCCTTGTATGGTGGGTTGGTCAGGAATAGGGTTTAAATATTTGTCCAATCTTGCCTTGAATGCTGTTAGAGGATCAGCTCCTACATATTCCCGACGAAGACTATTGGGTAACAAATTGAACAATGAAGGAGCCCGATAAAGAAGAGAGGAGGACTTCATTGTTCGAACTAGCCTCGATTCCCTTGGAATTGGAGGTGCTCTCAGAGCGCACGTAAAACCTCTACGATTGCTACAACTGATCTCAAAGCCTGGATTAGGAGAGAGCCCATGGATGCTCTTGAAAACATACAGTATCAGATACCTTTCATACCTTCTCTGAGTACTGTACAGCCCTAACTTTTGAAAGGGCGAAAAGGGCTTACCCTGGATCCCAATCTCTTTGAGTGGATTGAGTAAAAGAACATGATATAGTACCTTATCAACGGCCTTAACAAAGTCAAGATAGACTAATCTACTGACTTGTGACTTCCAAGATTGGTGCTTGATGCATTCATTTTTTTCTGATCTTAAATATATTTGATCGATGAGTGTTTAGCTTTCTTATATGAAGGAAGATGTTTCTGGACTTTTAATGCCAGAGTTTCATAATGAAGATATTTTGTTAAGGCATGCATTTTACATTAGCTCAAATAACTATATTAATAGGAGGCTTTTTTTGACTTTACGTTGTTTTAACCTAGAAAGTTAATTGGTTGGTGTGCAAAACTGGTTATTTATGGAAATTTTGTAAACTTTTTCACCCTAACACCACAAAAATCAGTTTTACAAATGTGAAACACCCAGTCAAACAGGGTTCAAGTATGTGATGTTTTTTTTTCTTCTTTTTGATTGGTTATTAACTTAACGATTAATAATTAATTGTGCACACCTTGTGTTTAAAGATTAGTTATATTCGTGGATTTAGCAATCGTTGCAGTGTGTAATGTGGATCATACACCAGTTCACTTGGAAATTTTGAACCATCCAGGAGCAATGAGAAATTTCTTTCTGCTTCTTTTAAATTGGCTTTCAAGCGGCCATGTTGGCGGCACAGTCGATTGTTTGGTTTTTCGGTCAAAAAATATTAGCATATCTACTTTTGAAGACAACAAGTTCGAAGAAATCACCAAGAAACCTGGGTTTGAAATGAAATGAACCTAAACAAGTACTTGCAGTATGAAAAAGTATATGATTTTGCTTTTAGCAGTTTGTTTCATTGTGCTCTGAGTTGTGCCCATTCTAAGATTTGCGCTCAATTCCTTGACGATGGCGAGAAATGTCACCTTCTTGAACGGTTTGAGTTCCAGCAAGAGCCATATGACGATGGTCCATATTTGACGAACAGTAGCTCTTTAGTCACCATCAAAGATATGGAAGGTAAGCTTATACTGTACGTACGTTTGTGTTCAAGAGCGTTCATGGGCTCTGTCCTAACCCAGGATTTGAGATCAGTTGTAGCGATCGTAGAGGTTTTACGTGCGTTCTGAGAGCACCTCCAAATCCTAAGGAATCAAGGCTAGTTCGAACAATGAAGTCCTCCTCTCTTCTTTATCGGGCTCCTTCATTGTTCAATTTGTTGCCCATTAGTCTTCGTCGAGAACATGTAGGAGCTGATCCTCTACCCGCTTTTAAAGTTCGATAATATTTTGAATACTATTCCTGATCAACCCACTATTCAAGGTTTTTCCAGATCTGCCAATAGTAACTTGTTGTCAGACCAAATTTTGTATGAATATTAATAGTTTGATTCTTTACATTTATGATTTATTGTTTACAGGGAGTTGCATTCCTTGTGGCGGTGGTAAAAAATCCATCCGCAACCAACAGCAAAGAATAATCAAATCAAATGAAGATATTTGTTTTGCTCCATGATGTTCTTGATGAAGTTGGTCATGCTTTGTTACCAGAATTTTCCACTTTTTGATTCTGCACCCTGTGGAAAGGAGTACTTGAAAAATATGATATACTGTGCCCACAAGCCGTATTATTTAGTAGGCCACTTGTAAAGCTAACCAGGACTGTGATGTGGAAATCTCTTGTTCTGATTGAAGTCATTTTTCTAATTACAACCTCAAAGAAAAAACCAATTGGTCAGAGATTCAAGGGTCACATTGAAAAGTTCAAAAAAACAAAATTCACAAGGTGAAAAAGGCTCAGTAACATCGCTTCAGGGCTCATGGGAGACCCTAAGAATCCAAACATGCAATATGGTTGAAGACTGGCGTGGATCCAAGGCAAGGATGACTCAACAAAGGATTTCTTACACAATCCCACTTACGGCCCAGTTACTATGATGAAAATTCAACGGAACTTTTAATACACTGAAATGACCTCTCGTTTTAGCACAACAGCAGGCCTTAAGCTGTATTTCTATAATTCGTCCTGAGAAATGAAGATATCATTGTCCAAGAATACCCAAGTGGAACACTTACAAAGGCAAAAGCTAGCATCAGTAATGTCGTCAGGAAGACATTTCAGACCCTTCTTTTTGGAATAATGGTCCCAACCCGCCCAGGATCAGCCAGATAGATCCCAGAGCAGGGTATTATCCAACCCCCTCTTAATTCAAAATTGTTTCCTATCCTCAAAATCTGGGGCGGGTGGAACAATTTGGTTACCATTGACTACATGACCTTTTAAGTGAGACAATTTTACTGAGACATTTTTAAAAATACTTTTTTAAGACTTCTTATCAAAATCGCTTATTTTGAATACCACGACAAAGAAATGTAAGCATTTGGGGAAAAACTGAGGTTTTCCCATAGGGTGGCATTAGAAACCAGTCACTAGTTGGCAACTATGTCTCAATTTGACCACAAGAGGCGCTGATTTGATAAAACAAGCTGACTTGTTTTTCAAGGTTCATTGGGACAAATGTTTACCTTGTCCAAATCAACAGGGAGTCAAAGTAGTAAAAAAGGTTTACCAAATATCAATCAATGTGAGCTTTTCTTGGAAAGTGATAAAAAGAAGAAAGAGCTTAAAGAATCACAATTTGCACTGTTTGTCCATTCCAACCATCTGCTTGCAGTGCGATTTTGTTTTCACGAGGACTTGCAAATTGAGAACTATCCAAACTTGGGGATTTGAGTGCAAGCAAAGTTTTATAACTACAAAACCAAGAGAAGCAAACCACTGAGTACACATTTATAGATCTATGGAGCCATTTTGATAGAAAACTTTTTAACATGAAACCCTTTTTCAAATAGAATGGTCGCATATAATGGTCATTGGCGGTGTTACCAACATTTTGGGAATAACTAATGATGTTGAGGTCTTGGATCTGAAAACCATGAAGCAATGTTCAGTGCCAACAACTTTACCTGAAAGTCGATATGGAGCTGCGGCATTCATATTAGACGGACAAATCAATTATGCCTCTGGCATTGGAATCAATAGACAAGTTGCAGACAACCTTTATCTTCATTTCACTTCTGACACGTGGCAAAAAGCTGATCTTTTACCCTCACCTGTAATCCATTCTGCCGTGGCCCAAATTGATAAGTCATGGGTACTTCTGATTGGCGGATATAAGACTCAGAAGACAACTATCGTCCACAGCAATGGATCCATCATTCCTGGACCTCCCCTGCCTTTTCACCTTGTCAGACATTGTGCTATTGGAGTAGATGAAGAACATATATTTATAGCTGGAGGTGTGAGTCCAGGTTTGGGCCCAATTTTGGATGTCTTCGTACTAAATTGGTCAGATCAAGTGTGGGTTCCTCAAGATCGAATGCAAAAGAAGCAATCATTCATGGATTGTATCACCTTTTTGGATAAGAATAATGAACTCAATATTCTGGCTGGACAAAAGCATTTCGAGATCTTTGAGTGGTCAACTCGAAAATGGAGACCTGGTCCAATTATGCTAAATGACTACTTGTGGGCAAGATTGGCAAAATATAAAGGAATACCGTATCTGATTGGAGGAGAGACGCCCACTAATCAAACGAAGAGCAAACACATTCATAAATTTGATCCAATGGCAGAATCTTGGACGAAGATACCTTTGAATCTACAAATTGGAAGATCCAGATTTGGATTGTTAAAAATTCCTTCTGGAATTGCGAGATGCTAAAACAATTATCATGACATCACTTGAATGTTCTTGGTGCATTTAGGTTCTATTGTACAGCAACAATTAAGTCATGATCAAGTCGTTATCATAAATAATGATTTATTAGTGGCTTTTTAAGGTCTGGCTTTGTGAAGTAAACATTAAGAAACCAAACCTTATCGATCGAGAAGTGTGGCTGAATTGCAATATTGAACAGGTGTATGGTTTTTTTGGAAATTTGTTTTTAGATATGACTGTAGTGTTTTTCGGCTTTTTGTTGTCAAAAATGGACCATGCACAGTCAAATAACTCACCTGAATTCAGTGGGTAACTAAATGGTCTCCAAATATGGATAAAATTGTTTATCAAAAATGTTGCAATTTATAGGTTTTTAGGTATATATCTTTTTCCTTGGACCTAAACTTATTACAATAAAAGTAAAGTTGTTCCCCATTGAATTATGGGTCCAAAAATGCCATGATGTCTTTGAGTATTTTGATCCAAACCTAAAAAGCCATTCTGAACACCGTGCAAACCTTTTTCTAGTTCACTAGGAGACATTGCTTCAAAAAGGATCAATTCAATTCAAAGACGTTACTCAAAGTGTGCTTTGTTACGTCTTAAGGATTAAATTCGGAAAAAAACCAAAGAATTGAAAGGGCGCCAGATTTATTTTGTCACTATCGATAAGTACAATAGAAGTGTTTATAGGACCACTCAAGACACAGGATGATAGCTCCCGCTAATAAACCCCACCCCAAGGCCTCAAATGAAGTGATAAGATCGGTTATGGCCAATGCTGCAGCCCTCTCATTCCCATGGGAACCAATCACTTGATCAATGGTTGAGCATTGTGTCCCATTGGGCATTAACTGTTTCATTGTTGTTCGAATAAGACCGGCTTCAATCATATGGAGAATAATACTATTAACCTTGGGCAGGATGGTGCTGTTCGGCTGAAATTGGGGAAATACATTTGAAAAAAGGCACTTTGTTATGCTAGCTTTGCAAGCAAAACCTCAAAGAAATATCAATAAATGAACACGGTACTTAAAAAAAGCATTTCAAGTTTATGTGGAAATTCACAAACGCTAAGAGATATGTTTTTGAACCAGGAAACCAAGTGGATCGACTTTGACTTGCTCCTTTTATCTAAGTTAGGTCGTGATTAAAAATAATACACCAAAAACCTTTTATATTTTATATTTCTTGAAAATTTGGTCAGCACATTTTTAGAGCTTACTTCGTTAAAATTTAATTGAAAATTTGTTGATCAGCTGCCGAGTTTTTTTAATGAACGGGTCCATTTTTTTGTAACGAAGCGAAAGAAATGCTCCAGGCGTATCAAAACTCATATTCCCGAGCGATATTAGAGAATGTGAACTAAATATATCGGTGGAACAATTTCCCCCCATAAGTGGAGACAAACAAAAGGGAGGTAAAAGCTCAAAGTCAATCACATATTGGTACTCATTTTACAATTGTCATCTTAAGTATGCAAAAGTATACTATCCTAACCAGAACATTAGCTTTAAGTAAAGTCACTTGACGTAACTGTCTTTAGAGATTTATACGAATTTATTTCTCGACTAGGTTTAATAAACCACCCCACCGAGCACTTGCTTATCTTCTCATTTTGGCTACCCTACTGTTCCTCTGCACTTTGGCCTAGCTGACCAGCACAGATATAAGGATAAAAGGGCTAGATTCCATTAGATTTGGAATTGTTCACAACCTAACAAATACATTGATTTGACAACATTTTTAATTTTACTTAAAGTTGTGCAACTGACAAATTCTTCGGAAATCCGCATTAGAAGGATTTTGTTCTAATAGAAGTTTGTTCTGCATGCTCGTCCCTGAAATTTAAAAATGACTTCTCAAGCCCAAATGGAGACTTTATTGTGGAAGGAAGTAATCAGTTCCTCAGTGTGCCTTCAAAAAACCTGCAAGAAGTTTAAAACGTCATTTTAAAAAGACACCCATTTTTATTAGTTTTTATCACGAATTTTAGAATTACAACTGAACTACTTTAAAATAAATGTTTTAATTGAAAGTATGAGAAGATAACTTCAATGAGCTTTGCCTTATTATCCAGAGTTTGCGATTTTTCTTGCTCCTCTTTAGTTGTCTCACCCTGTATGAAGCCCTAAATATCATGAAGCTAATTTGATGTTCTACATCTCACCTGAAATGCCATGGCAAAGGCTAAACTCATGAAAGAAATCCGCCCTGAATACAAGGAGCACTTTCCACTTTTCGAAAACCCATCAGAAATCATTTTTTCAACGGACATCCTTTCACAGACCATGGCATACTCGCCATTCTCAATGTTTTCAAGATTGTCATAACAAGTTCCCGCTCCCGGTTGAGCTCCTTTAACGAAGCCTCCAAAAACCGTATCTGGATCGGCATTTAAGCTCATCTGTTCCAAAACACTTCCAGATTCAATCTTCCAAGGAAACATATCTTGATTGGTCAGATCCGCCATAGACTCCACCAAAAAAGGGGCTTTCGGAACAGCCAGTAAAGCTGTTAAAGTTCCAGAGTAACTATAGACCAAAACCATCGCTCCAAACAACCAAAACGTTGACAGGATCGATATCGAATTGGACGTCCTCCTAATCGTCACCGATCCTTCATTGACCAAGGATTTCACAACAAATTCCACTATAACACCAACCGAATGAGCGCGAGGCAATAAAACAGTAATAACAACAAGGGTTCCAACGCAGATTGAGAAAAAGGCCAAAAGGCTCAACCAAACATAGTAGTCAAAAGGTCTCGCCAAAACCCAAGGATCCTTATTTAAAAGCACTGGTGTGACCGGGATTAACTGATCCAAGGCAATTGGAACAGAAAAGTCACAAGCTCGTGCTCTTTCTGGATTCATTCCAAATGGTCCAATAGCAAAATCAACCTCTTTCCTTTGAATCATGCCCATCATACCATTCCATTCGCCTGATTGATCTATAGAGCCCCATTTACCATCTTCTGGTTGGACAAAGGTAAAATCAAAGCCTAAGATGTCCGAGACCCGTAATAGGATCTCCCAAGTTATGCCTTGGAAACCCATAGAACCAGATTGATTGGTTCTTTCAAGCCAAGGAGGCCATATTTCACCGGCAACGATAAAATGAGCTCTAGATTCCGCCATAAAGCTTGCACTGTCTGTACATTTGAAGGCTTTCAAGGAAACTTCGGGCTAGTATTGTTTGTTCTATCTTGAACCAATAATCACTTATTGAAGCCTCTCGAACTCCCTCCCTAAACAGCAATGAGGTGATGTTTTGATATCGTCTTTTGCTCAAAAACAATAAAGGCAAGATTGTTACTGCGGCATTAGGAAATAAATATGTGTGGTGACAAGGTAATTCCTATCAGAAATTGATGGGCTTGGGGCAATGACTAGCATAACACGAGGTGTGAGCTCCCGTGTTGGGCGCTGGCTTTGAAGGATTTATCAAAACCAATATACGAATGCGCTTCTGTGGTGCTCATTTTATTCCGATAAGTGTATGAGTTACTTGTTGTTGAAAGGCTGCTTCTGAGTTTTGACAATAAGTTACAAAAGCAATGGCGTTTCATTTCAACCAACATTCAGGAAGTTACCGAAGGCGAAGCATTTTCGTTTGGCCGTCCTGAAGCCCACACTAAATGGATTCCAATCCTACTGATTGGAATTAGATAATCAATAGATGAGTATTTCCATTTCCGGCGACGTAAAAACTTCAGTGTATTTTTGTAGTGACTAGGCACGTACAGTTGAAACGAAACATGGATGATGCATGAAAATGAAATTGGAAGCTGGGACGAATAAATTTGTCGAATTTAACGAAAAAGGCGAATAACTTGCCCTCATTGACATAAGGGAGAAGGATTTAGCTAACTTATTTATGAAAAGGCGAAAAAAAAATTCATTTTCCTTTCATTTTGGAAGAAAATGCCCAAATATTTATAATCTGCGCAAAATGGCAAAATATTGAGAGCAAATATTTATATATTCGATTAAATATTTTCAGTCGCTCTACGTATCACTTTATGGATTAGTGGGTGGATTGGAAATCAGGGGTTTGGAGTTAAGAACCAAAATGACGTACAACAAGGAAGTGTGTTAAAAAAAGGGTATAGATTAGGAATTGGGCAAGATTTTTTGGTTCGGCAACTTCCGGATCAGATCGGTTCGGAACCGTAAACATGATTTTAGGTCCATATCAGATCAGGATTCATGCGAACCAGGATCGGTTCGGATCAGGGTCGGCTCAAAGGGGTAGTCTTTTATCCAAATACATTTATACTAAGTTTTTGAGTCGACTCCTCCATGGTCGGGTCTAGCTCCGGATCGGTTCCTAGGTTTTTGGATCCGACTCACAACAAGCCGAGCTCAGGCCCAATCTGAGCCGGTCCCATTCTCTGTAGAAGTTCTCACTTTTCACTCGCTCAAGTATAACACACTTCTTTTCCGAAATTGATTACAGGATCTTCGTCTGTCAACCAAACTTTCCGAAACAACAATAAACGCAATTCGATGAATTTAAAGCATCGAAAAAATGCACACACTCGTCACAACATAACGGAACAATTATATGATTTGTATATTTGTTAGGCCCAGGGAAAGACCAAAATAGTGGGCTTAAAAATTTCCCATAAGACTGCTTTTGACAGGAAGTTTAGACGAATAAAACTGTCAAATTAGACGAAAAAAATGAATAAAATTGCCCCATTAGACGCAAAAAAATGAACAAAATTGCCCGATTTAACAAAAAAAGACGAAAAAATTGCCAAATTAAACGAAAAAAGACGAATAAAATTGCCAAATTAAACGAAAAAAGACGAATAAAATTGCCAAATTAAACGAAAAAAGACGAATAAAATTGCCAAATTAAACGAAAAGAGACGAATAAAAGGCTTCATTTGACGAAAAAGACGAAAAGAACTGTCTTTCACGGTAAAAAAAAAACTAACGAATTGCCTGTAAAGAGGATACAAAGAGCCTTAAACTGCTGCCCATAAAGTAGACCAGGGATAACCTATATAATAGTATAAATACTGGATACGAACTCGCGGAATTTCCTAGCTCGCAACCTCACACGGATGAGGCCGAGAGTTCGTAAGTAAACAAGAAGTACAAACGGCCATGTTGGGAGTGGAAAATCAAACGGAAATCGACCAAGAGTCCTAAAGATAGTGCGCCAATCGGGGTTTTCTGTGTTTCAAGCGGGTCCAGCCAAGTCCTAGCCTTGGTAAAGGTCAACCCCACGCCCCAAAATCAGTCTGATGTGGGTGTTTCGAAGACATTAAGTTCAGCCAAGAACGAGTTAATGAAATAGTGAATGAATGAATGACCACATCATGGAGTGCGAATGAACCCCCCCACAAGGTGTCTTTTCTACAAGATGACGATCAAAGTGATCAAATGAAGTCTGATGATGACTAGGTTACCGGCTACAACCTTCGGAAGTGATAGACCTAACTACAGCAAAAAGAACGAATCTGAACAGAATCTGAGCCCAAATTCCTCTTTTGCGCAAAAGGATTAAGAAGAAACTTTCCCACGGACCAAAACGGGGAGTTTCTTTATGCTCATCCATTGAACAACTTAAGAATATCTTACCATTCCTTGAATTATCAACAACAAAATAGCGGGGTTTTCCGAGCTTATCTATTATCCGATTTGAACGTCTTATTAATATCTTTGAACTTACAGTTGAACCCATCCATGTGTTATCCTGAACTTAACTAACACATGCCAAACTTTGTATGAAATCAAGTTTGTTTTAGGTTGTGTCACCTTGGCATTTTTCTATAAATGATGGTCCATCCTCAAATTTCTTTTATTATATGGTTGTGTCTTTTAGTTCAGGATAATTCAAGGACAGGTAAAATATTCTTAGGTTGTTCAAGTTGTCTAATGGATGAGCGTGATAAAAATCCCCGTTTTGATCCGGAGGAGAGTTTGTGGGGTAAATTTGGTTCCTGTTCAAGAGGAATCTGCATTCGCATTAAGGTCCACATGGAACAAAGAAAGAAGAAGTCCTCAGTGTCAAGAATTCGATCAAATGAAGAACAAATTAAGATGACTTCGAAACATATCAGGTGTGGCTACTAGCAATGGATGGGCTCAATATTTTGATTTGCCTTCTGACTCAGTCAGCCCAAATTGGTGATCTGACAGTCTAACCCGGATTACATGGACCCTCTCAAATTCTTGAGAATGAAATGCTCCCACCAAGATTGAATTGTGTGGATTTTTTGACTCAATTTGATTGGTTATTCCTGGACAAAGGGATCTAAGAACTAAGAAGATCAATGAAACCCTATCAAGCACGTAGAGCCTATCCCTGCAATGAAAAGACATGATCCTCTGGTCCTGAAGGACCCTTAGCCCCAGTCCTGCGTGGTCCTGACCTTCTTGAGCCCCAAGACTTGAAACATTTTCAATCAAATCCACAATCCAGGATTTAATCCTCATGTTTTTCACTTATTTTGTCTCAAGGACGTCGTGATTGCCTTTGTTCCAATTCCAATCAGGATCAGATGGCTGATCTGATCCAGAACCGTCAAAAGTGCCATTCAATAGTTATAGCCAACAACATCTCCGACTTGGACTCCATCTTGTTTCAAAATGAGACTTTTCTCATTCCTTCATTTTCCTATAGAAATGGTTCCTGCGTCGTGGAGGTGCTGATGAGGATGGGAGAGGAGTAACCCTCCAGATATCACCACAGATATTTCTATTTAGCATTGTTTCACAGAAGTTGGACTATTGAGTGAAGCAAGATTCCATCTATGTATTTTCCTGATGGTTAAGAGGACTAAAATCCTTTGGAGAGCTGAATGTCAAAAGTTCATGAGACGAGTAAAAGGAGTGCTGGGACCTCTAAAATCAAGGTAAAGAACAATTAGTCAATAAATATTAACACAAAAAGTTAACCTGAATGCTTTCAAGATGCATGTTCAACAGTTTTACTCGTTAATAAGGAATAAATGACATTGTGTCAAAATTTGGCCTCGGCCTCATACCATTTTTTCAAAAATCGGAGTTCGTGTCCACCCCTTTCAGGGGTTCCTGAGTAGACGAAAAGTGTGTCCCAATTGAGGGGAAACACCTTCTCCCTTGTGTAAAACGGCCAAATTTACAAAACTAACAAACGGGAAAGTGCCGAATGAGCAAGAAATGGTCAGTGGTACATATAAATTAAAAAAAAAAACAGTTCAAAAAATGTTGAAAAACCGCCCTATTTTCAACGTTTTCAGTTGAGCAATATTTAATAACAAATTTGCTAACACATTAATTGTTCGCATAGTCGGATAGCTTTTTTCAATCCAATAGTGGCCTTTTCTTTCCGTGTCTGTCAGGAAACCTTACAAGTTAAAATTTAGGCGTGGATCATATTTTGTTCGAGCAAAAACGCAACTGACAATCAAACTATTACTTTGGCCCAAGTTTTGGCGTTAAAGTTTTTTGAAAGTGTCTATTTGATTTAAAATTTGAGAAAAAAAAACTTAAAATCCAAGAAAATTTTCCATTTTTGCCTAATCAGACGAAAAAAGTTGAGTAAATTTGCCGGATTAGACAAAAAAAGACGAATAAAATCCAAATTAGACGAAAAAAATTGTCGCGACGAATAAGGTTAAAAATGACAAATAAAGACGAATACAGACGAATACGTTTATTCGTCTAAAGTTCCTGCCCCTACTTATGGGCATACAGCTCTCTGATGGTTTATTTGTGGGCCTTTCTACCCTTGAGCTTCTGTTTGGCGGGCCCCTGATAAAACGGCATCAAATTTGATGGGCTCTGATCCAAAAGCTATTGCCGACCCTTGATGTAGAAGATACGAACCTCATTTATCCACTATCATAATGTGGTGCAATTGTTTTAACATATGGGTATGCAAGAAGCACAAATTTTCAAATCGCTTTAAACCTTGAATTGCTCAGTCAACGTGGTTCCGAGCAGATGCAATGCACTAACCTTTAATATTTTGTTGCGCTGTGAATTGCCGGTTACCGCGGAAAAAGGAGGCATCACGAAAATCCCACCTTCATCAGTAATCTAGAAATTAAGGAATATCTTTTTAAACAAAAACATATGAAAGTTAAGAGAACGCAAAATTTATCCATATCAGTTGTTTTGGTCCATTTTCATTTAGTTCTAGAAATACGTTTCCTACACTGCACTAAAATCAATGCAATGCAATCCAGCAATGATTCAAAAATTGTATACATATTGTTTTATCTACCCTAATCCACGGACCTTTAGACATATGGACGTAGGTCGATATAATGGCTTGTGCGAGAGATGGCCGATTTCTAAATGGTCTGAATTTGCCGCCAAAACAAGGGGCCAAGTGATGGGGCAAAACACCCAGGCTTGAAAAAAAAACTTTGGCCAGCAAGCTTCATCTTTTAATGGCATCAATCAATAAAAAACATTTGCTTTCAATTTTATGTTTCAATTTGAAATGATTTAACAGTTTAAACCCAAAATAATATGGCGTATCACTGCACGCAGTTGTAAACATGGTGTCTCTATCTAAAGGGTTGTGACCAAATGAAAAACTTCAATTGCAAAGAATATCATCATCTTGATTCACAAAAGTGTCTATTCCAAGGATTTTTTTGCCCTAGTGACCAAACAGGTGCATCAAGTTACTTTTAAAAGTGCAGAATTGGTGGTTTTAAATGATCTCAATAATTGTTTTGATAAAGTGCAAATCAGTGATTCAAATGACTTCTTATTGTGATACTTTTCCATCCTCAGAAAGTTTACTTCTTTTTTCCGGCTTGATAAAGATTTCTTTTTCTCTGATTTGAATAGATCTTGTGAACAATGCCAAATTTAGAGGAATCTAGCCCTTTAATCATCTTATGTGTGCGAAAGGCTTTATATACAAAGAAGGGCAAAGATCTGGAATCGAAGGTCTTCTCTGATTAGAAGGTTCCTTGGGACCCAAGTTCTTATTGGTCAATCATCCCCTTGCGCCAACGTGACTAGATGCAGCTTGTCTTGGAAGCTTTCAGGCCCCAAAAAATCACCAATTCATGGCTTCTAGGCTTCTAAATCAAGATTAATATATTGAATGTTGTACACGACTAAGAAAGAGGGGCCCCAACAAATTTATGAAGTTTTACACATGAGGTTGTATGAAAAAGTGGAAAGAGTCAACTCCTTTCTTTTTTGGACACCCTGATGATCTCTACTTCACACGAGATTGGGAGGGCAAGGAGAAGACAGGGGATCTCAGTTGCTGAACAAAGGGTAGCACTTTACATGCCATTTCCAAATTGGTGTTTCTGGACTTTATTTGAGGAAAAGAAAAAAAAATGTTACAGAATGTTGAAATTTCTTTAAATAGGAACTTGCCAATTTGTATCTGTAACATGTATCTATTGGATTGAAAGCCATTTAATCGCAATTTTCCTGGGACAAAACCTTTCAAGACATGCCGTATCTAGTCACACTGCAGCACGGTGTTAATTGACCAATCAGAACTTGGGTCCCGAGGAACCCTCTAATCAGAGAAGACCTTAGATTCCAGACCTTTGCCCTTGTTTGTATATAAAGCCTTTAATCTGTGCCAGTCAGCTAGGGCCAAAGTGCAGAGGTACAGTAGGGTGGCCAAGCTGAGAAGATAACCAAGTGTTCAGTGCAATAGTTTGTTGAACCTTATCAAGAAATAAAGGCTTAAAAATAGCTAATTACTGCTACAATAAGTTACTTTACCGAAAGCTTATGTTTTGGTTGAAATGATATATTTTTGCGTACTTAAGATGATCATTGTAACAATACTAAAAACATTAGCAACAAAAGAGTAAAAAAAGAGTAACAATATCTGACTGAAATTCAGTCTTTATTACCCTTTTGTTTTGTCTACACTTCTGCGTAAAGTTGCTCCACCAATATATATTTTGTTGACATGAATTTTTTGAAGCATACAAGGGGAATTATTATGCTTTGGTCCACATCACAGAGCTCCACAGAGAGAGTACCAGCCCCATTTTTCATAATATTTGACAAGTTTTTCTTTTTGATTTTGACCAGAATGATCAAAACAACATACCATCACTGTGAAAACACCAAGGCTTGAAATTCTTGTAAAATTTGAAGTATTTTTGATTACCGTGTTTCTCAGTGACAAACAAAGCCAGCCCCCTTTTTTAGATATAAAAAATGTGCGTGATCATTAGTGCCAAGAAATAAATTTTCTAAATTATGCAATATTTTTTTTCGTTTTTGAATATTTTGGCTGTTCCAATGAAAAAATAATTATTTCTTCGCCTTTTAAGTCAGAAAAAAAATATTTCAGGTGAAATTGAGTAAAAATATTAATGACCAATGCTCAATAAGGCTTACTTAAAATGAACCCAAAGTACAAAAATCTCTACAAAATGACTTTTCTTTTTTCTGAGGTTAGACATTCACAACCAAAACTTATGTCAAATACGAAAAAAATGCGTCATCTATTGAGGCAAATTGAAAGTTTTATTGTTACATTAATTACATGTCAAGAATGCCTTAAAATTGCCATCTGAATAAATTTAAGCAAAAACAAATTTGGAAAATTGGTGCACACATCAAAAATACCAAATAACGACGCTGTCAAAAAGTATTTCTTGAGTATCCGGCGTTTTCCCAATATTTTGGGCTTTTGAAGAAAATATAGAGTGGATATTTTGTCACTTTTTTGCAAATATTTTTCCGGGCCCTGGTGATCATACACACAGAAAAAGTACATGTCAATGATTACAAAAAACAGTAAAATAGACAATTAGAATGTGATATCACAGATGAGTTGGCTAGCATGGTTTCAGTGCACATGAAAGAAATGAAGGGGAGAAGAACAGACAAAACAGTTGGATAGAGGTAGATGCTTCAATTCTTGGTTATTGTAGTAGAGAGGGTGAGGCGGGTCAGTTCCCGTTGTTGATGGCATTTGGTAAGGAAGATGGACGAAGGTGTGCGACCCCCAATATTCCGAAGGGATGTCTGGTTAAGGACAAAAAGGTGTTGCCAAGTCCTTGGTTCATAGGTATTTTTGGAATCTTCAATTTCAAATTGCATGTGGTAGAAATTTTGAAAAATTGATGAGAAAAAGCACAGTCAAAGGAAAAAAGCATTTTTTATTTTTTCGATTAATCCATCTGACAAAACGAATTAATCGATTAATCCACTGTCATTGGATTTAATTGATTAATCCGTGAATCCAAGAAAGCTCTACAAACAAGTGAAACTTCAAAACAGCCCAATAAGCTGACAAAGTTGACACTTTTGTCCTAAGTTTAAACTGAAGGAGCAATTACTTTCTGAATACTTTTCAGGTTCAATCAGAACAATGAAAATTCAACGGAGTAATATTTTTTTGTGCAAAAACCTCGCATTGAGGCACAATCATCAGAACAAAGGTGTATTTTTAAAATCCATCCTGAATGCAGTGGTTCATGAGTTAATTTGCATACCCGAACTACTTGAGTTAATGCAGTTATCATGCGACTGTCATTATAAGAGACCCCTATGACATCTAGCTATCAAATTAGATGGGTTTGGCATTGGAGTTAAACTGCGGTCTGACTAGATGTCAAGTTAATATGAATATTAGAAGAAAAAAAGTACTTCATTACATTTGCTTATTTTAATGCAACAGACAGGTACAAAAAGAAGGAAGAATTCTTTTTTGTTCCTGACCCTTTGATTGCACTTCCGCTTTTACAAGGTTGCCAACAGTCCAAAATACAATTCAATTAAACACATACACCCTTTGCCATTTGGACCCTATTTTGAATATTTCAATGTTTTTGTAAATAAACAAAGGGATTGCAAAGCAATCAAAATTTGATTTTCCCTTTTAACACGCTGAAATTTGAAAAAAATCGTTTGAAAACATTTTTAAGCTGTGACCAGAAATTTTTCAAAAAGTTTTGTTTGGCCTAAAAAAAATATCAAAAAAAGAAGTATTTGCAAACTTTTATTTGTTCAGTGATAATCAACAGCACAATGGGCTGGCTTTAACTGGGTCAGCCAACTTTCTGGATACCTTGTTGGCCATTTTTCTTCCGGAAGTCAAGCTTGGGAAATGGACTGTGGGAAGAACTGCACTTTTTCCGACAAAAACTGATGATGGACATCTGGATTTTGAGACTCAATTGGCTTCTTTTGATAATTTCACTGCATTAATGGGGTTGCAAAACCCGACATGTCAGTTTACAGGAATTGGTTTGATCATGTGGATATGCAAAAACCAACTCCTCCTTTTAGAGTATTTACTGTTTGTTTGGATACCCGTTTCTCTCAGTAAAACTTACACCAAATTTGGCGTAAGATTCTCGGATGCATGTAAAGGGTTCGTGACCTTAGAAGAGACAAGCATTAGGTGAGGATTTTTCCAATTCAAAGTAAAGCAAAAGATAACACTTGAAAAACAAATTTCAGTTGTATTTTTTGTACAACTTGGTGTCATGTTTTGTACCAAATGGACAACAAGTATGATCCAGATTGGCAGGGTGTTCAGATTGACGATTCCAATTCTCGATGCACCCAAGTGAGGGCTAAAAATGGTCAAGTTCTTTGCTTTGAAAATGAAATTGTGAACGAGCAAAACACCACAATAGTGTCAAAAGAGCGAATTTCTTTTGAATTTGTCAAACAAGGTATTAGCATAGTATTGAAGTACTGAGATTTTTTGAACTTATTTGATTCTTTTGCTATTCAGAGACATACATAGGGGTGGCATCCAAAACAAACCTGACCTTTGTGCCCATTAACAACGATGACCCTTCATTGCCAAGTTATAGTGTTCCATTGGCACCAGTCCACTTTCCACAGAACGCACACTTGGTGAATGTTTATCGAGGATTGCTGACCTGTTTCCAAAAGATGAACTTTTGCTATCATTGGTCTTTCCGTAAGTAGTTCTAACGATATTTCCAATTAAATTTGGCACATACATATACGATCATTAGTTTTTTCCACATTTGTACTCCTAAATTATTTCCATTTCAACTATTTTGTATCTGTGACCACGCTCATAATGCACCTCAAGGCCTGCTCGAGTTATCAACTCAATATAAAATATATGTAAATGTCCAGAAAAGGTCCTCGTCAAAGAAAGACTCAGACGGTCATCAAAAAATTTGGGAATCTTAACGTGAAGCTTCAAAAAAGCCCAACAAACCAAGAAGCGTAAGAGAAAAACTGCAGCCAATTAGACATGCACAAGGTTGCTCCAAGTGAGCGTTTTAAATCATTCCGCGGGCGGCAAAACAAGGCCGTTGGCTGTGCTGAGTTGCTCAGCCCATTTTGGCGAATCCAAGTTTTTCCCATTTTGACGAGCATTTGATGATTCTAGGTCCTTGGAAACGATCGGTATTTCACTTAAGGATACCTTGGCTGGAATTGGGTCAATAATATGCAAAAAATAATATTAGGGTGATTGATTTAAAAGCAAGCAAGCAGGCCTTGTGCTATTGCAAAAATAGGACTTAACATTGATCCAAACACTAATATTAAGATGCGGATTTATTCAGTGGGTTCCAAAGAATCATTTCAATATTTCAAAATACTTAACATATAGAGAAATGCAATATTTTTTAACGCTTCTTTCTGTTAAGATCTAATCTTTTCTGTATCATTTTCAAGCAAACAAATTGGGCATATTTTCAACCAAGTGAAAGCAGAGGGATCAAAACGTAAAATTAAGATCGTTTCCAGGGACCTAGAATCATCAAATGCACGTTAAAATGGGAAAAACTTGGATTCGCCAAAATGGGCTGAGCAGCTCAGCACAGCCAACGGCCCTGTTTTGCCGCCCGCGGAATGATTTAAAACGCTCACTTGAAGCAACCTTATACATGTCCTATTGAAACCTTTGACCCAAAAAATATAGAAGCAATAGCTCGAGCACTGCTTATTATGCAATATGATAACTAAATTACTAGTTATTGGCATGTATTACTTGAACTGATTGGAAAATCAAATTTCGTGTTATCTCGAACTTCCTGGGTGGATGGTGGCGACAACAACGGCAAACATTTGAACCTTGAAAAAAGCCCAACAACTTCACCTAGTTGACGTATCTTTGTCATGAGGATCTTTAACCCAGGGGTAGACCTCACAGCGTTCATGTTTTAATTTTATGCTCAATTGATCAACGCAGTCAAAACTTATGCGTCTCTAAAGATCGGGCAAAAGAAAGTATAAACTGTATCGCTCAACTCTTGCAAGTTGCAAGACCTTGCAAGGAGAGGTCTAACGGGTTCACTTTATGTCTGCTCTGAGATGCAAAACTTTTGACTCCGTTGTTTGAAATTTGGTAGACAAATTTGTGGTCATTCTTAGCTTAATGAAATGTCTCAAATGAGAGCAAAACCACTACATTTTACCCCTGACATCACTGAACGGATAGTTGACTGTCTTCTTTGCAGGCTCAACAAAGTGGGTGCCATTTCCATCGCCTAAGGAACGCCATATGTCAGGAGGGTTTGGTCATTTAGGCGGACATCCAATTGTTGTTGGTGGCCTAGACTCTGCCGATGGGAACACTGATTCCGTAGAGATTTTTGATCCTCAAACCAACTCCTGGATGGACGGGCCCAAACTTAACTTAGCTCGGCGTTCAATACATCTGATTCAAATTGACAAGAATACTATCATTGTGACTGATGGTTTTGTAACTACAGGATGTAAAATAACGGAGCTTTTATCACTTGGAGATGCTCAATGGACCCCCCTTCAAGATCGACCCGAGGGTGTGTACGGATCGTGTATTGGGGTTGTGATCCTTGGTGATGGACGAAGAGGGGCGCTATCCATTGGAGGAGACGCAGGTGGTTTTTCCAAAAAAGCTTATTTTTTGGACTTTGAAACGAAAACTTGGTCACACTTGGTGGCTTTTAACGCACCACTTCCTTCATATGCTGGTTCCCTTTATCAGTGGCAAGACGAGATATATTTTTTACCAAGTATTGAAAGCAATTGGCAAACTCTAGTAAATAAGCTTTATGTGCGGAACGTCAAGAGACTTGATGAAGAGTGGGAAGCCAGACCATATCCGTTTGAAACATTAACTTTCTTGTCTCCAGCAATGTATTTTAATGTTACAATCTTCAAATTTGTCTCAGCATGATTTCATGCTGTAGGTATACATGTAGGTTTCAACAAAAGTGGAGAAAAACATAAATTTTGACAGAGTTCATGGACCATCGGTAGCCATCGCAAAACAGTGGATTGAGAACAACGTTTTGTAATGAATATTCTTGGTCAAAATATTGCACACAAGGCAATGATCAAGTGGGCTAAAAGTTAAATGCAATCAATTTCATTTTGTTGACTTTGAATTGGAACCCATTTTTCAAAATTCAGAAAAAACTTAAAAAGTAAAGGGAAAAATTTGAGCTTGGAATGTTTGTTTCTCCAACTTAAATCAAAAAACATTTCCCTCTTGGTTACAATTTGATTTTAGTCACCTAAAAACAGTGGGGAAGCTGCTTAGCTTTGCTGTCGGCAATTGCTGTCAAAATGAACCAAATTGTGCTGTCAAAAAATGCGGCTAAATTGGCATAATCTAATTTTCTTTTCCAAACTAGTTTACGACTTACTCAAAATTCATTTATTTAGTGCAATTTCAGGTTGTTTTCTCGGATTCAATTTACATTTTTTAAAATGTGTTAACGGATAACGCATTTTCATGTTTCTTGAAATTGTTAATGCCTGTTAAACTTCAATAAACTTGGAAGAATGTGTCAGCAAATGAAAGATTGAAGATTGCTTCTTGATGGCTCTCTCCAACGCAGGAATGTCGAAGATGGTCCAGCATTTCACCCATGAATAGGGGAGCATCTCACAATTTGTCCTAACTAATGGTTCAGGATTCCTAAAAGAAATCCAAGACGATGATACATGAAAACTTTGTGATCATCAGGCCCCTGAGAAATATTTTTTTTGTTGTGAAGCCGAAATTCCAAACGCTTCAAGGAGAAACGTTAGCTGACAAACACGCTTGAAAGCCAACAGCTGACACTTCTCGGTGAAACGTCTGGGTTTCTGCTCCACAACAAAAAAAAATGTTTTTCCGAGCCATAGTGATCATAATTTAATTGAGGTAACCTTTCATAGGAGATTGATGGTGAAAAGGTCACAAACATAACGGTCACTAGTTAATTGGTCATAGCAAAATGGTCACGAGAAAAAAAGGTCACTAGGCAGAATGGTCACAATAAGAAGGTCACACGGTAAAACCGTCACGGTGCTAAATCTCTTTTCCATTAATATTGTTGTTTTCCATCCGAAATTTCTCTGAAGCTTAGGGGCAGATCTCAAAAGAAGGGTGTAATTTTGACTTCAATGGGGTGAGAGAACACCTTCCTCCACGGACCACTGGATCCAGGGCGGAATGGGACCATTGTCCTAAAAAATGTTGGAAATGACTTCCTTTTTATATAGGACCTTGGCCTTGGCATAATTGTGTTCCACCAGGTTTATCTAAGTGTCCCATGGGACAATCTTCAACCACGGAAGATATCAGGGGTCCTTAGGTACATCCCCTTGACCACCTGCAAAGCTACATAAGTCTGTCCTTTTTACTGTGACCTTTTTACCTTGTGAACTATTTCCTGCGCGCCACAAGGGAACCCCTAGAGGAGCAAAACTCGCTTGAGACAAGGGTTGGTTAGAGGATCTGCTATTTTGATCTTTTCCTTTTTCCA
>JAAGOF010000315.1:156500-169262 GCA_010645155.1 Tigriopus japonicus
ATTGCCACTTGGCTAACACGAAATGTGACCTTTATTGCTTTTTACCTTGAGAATTTGATTAGAGATCTTGAGAAATAGAATGAAGCGGCTATGCCAAAACGATGATGGGATAGAGAGAATCAGGTCGGGAACTGAAGAGAAATTGAATGTCCTCAACAAGTGAAAGGCTTTGGCTGTTGAAGCAATCTCCCTTCTTAATTCCCGCTACCCGATGGACGGAGAGTTTCTTGAGTTTCTGGGTGTGTGTTGTGAAATATGTGGTGTCAGTGTTGAAAGAAAAAGAAAATTCCGCTTATCGTTTAAGATACTTAGAGAACACGGCAATGTGCACTCCAGGAGCAAGATGCTGAGAAACCGTATTTGGTTCGCTGCGAGTTTGTGTCCGAGACAAATAGTGGTATGATTGTCCGCATTGTCAATGATAGCGTCCGTTGGTTGGATCCTCAATTTGATGGCAATCGAGTGAAACTCCTCCTTACTGACGCAGCCCCATACTGTGTTAAAGCTGGAAAATCTCTCTAGGAATTATTTCCCAAAATGATTCATGTCACTTGCCTGGCCCATGGTCTGCACAGGGTGGCAGAAAAAGTTCGCGAATCATTCCCTCTCGTGAACCGTCTCATTACTTCAGGAAAGAAGATATTCGTGAAGGCTCCATTGCGGCGAGATGCCTTCAAAGTCAACTGTCCAGACATTCCTTTCCCTCCTGAACCTGTGATAACCCGTTGGGGCACATGGCTGGAAGCAGCCATATATTATGCAGACAATTTCGAAGTGTTTGACCATGTTGTGCAGTTGTTTGATTCAAATGACTCTATTGCAATTCAAGAATGTCAAGATATTCTGACCAACCAACAAGTCAAAGCTGATTTAGCTTTCATCAAATGCAACTTCTCCTTCTTGCCGGCCTATATCACTACCTAAGAAACATTTGGATTGCCTCTGACAGAGAGTGTGGACCTGATTGACAAGGCCTCGTCAAACATTGACAACATTCCTAAGCCCTCAGGAGAAAAGTTCCAGAGAAAGATGGAAGACTTTTTGAGGAAGAATCCTGATTTCCAGACGTTGAAGATGATCTCCCAGGTTCTTAGTGGCGCAGAAAATACAATGGTACTTCCAAACTCCCTAACACCTGGTGAAATGGTGGACTTTAAATTCGCTCCACTTACAAGTGTGGACGCGGAGTGCTCGTTTTCCAGGTATAAAAGCGTCGTGACAGAGAGTCGACAATCCCTTACTGAGGAAAATATTGCTAAAATTGTGATTACAACGTGTTTCTATGGAAGATAATAAATGTTGGTTATGCCTGAAAATGTGCCTCACCACAAAAGTCAATTGTTAAGGGTGTTTTACACGTCACTTTTTTTACTTTTTTTCCACTTTTTTTGACGTTTTCAAACTTTTTTTAGGGAAAAATGGACAACTTAAAATTAATTATTTTGGCACTTTTCATCACTTTTTTCCGAGGCCTAATAATTAGAAATAGGAGCAAAAATAGTTCTAAAAATCCCACATTTCTTGGGAACTAACAACTTTAAGGGCTTATTCCGTTTTGATTTTGAAAATGGTAAATACATCTGGCTTTCATAAAATTATTACCACTATACAAAAAGAAGTGTTTACCAAGGATAGGTTTTGAAAACATTTCTTTATGAATAGTGGTAAAAAAATTATAAAATAAAAAACAAGACCACTGGCGTGATCTGATGTTCACTTGCGAGTGTTGATTTTTCTGTACTTCCGTGTGTGTCGATTTCTGTACTTCCGTGTAACCAGTTTAAATGTCGTCACTCAGCATTTGTCCACTGACAGAAATACACATTTTCCACTCTCTACTCTCTCGTCTTTTACACGGCGAAATTTTTCCTTAACGTGGTTTGAATGTAATTTCAAAAGGTTTCTTTCGTGTTGTTCGTTTCTTTGTAGTGGTATGGCTCTGTTGGTACCTTTAAAAATATAGGTACTGGGCGGTCCCAGGCATTTTTTCGAAAAACAAAAATACTGCTGAACTTTTGAATTTCCCACATTTTTTTCGCACCCACTTGTTTCCCATGTTCAAGTGTGGCTCAGTTCTTAATTATCACACTTGATCAAAAAGATATTTGATGGAAAGAGTATATACTAACAAGATGACAACAAAGATTCTACTTAGACTTGTTTTATAAAATAAATAAATAAAACAAAGTGGCATTTTATTCTCTTACCTGGAGTTCTAAAGCATTTCAAAGTATATTTGTGTTTTTACAATGTAGTCACCCTGACATATGCATAATAACGTAACATTTAAAACAGGAATTAACACCTCATCACAAATGTTTTAACCCGTTGTCACTTACCAGCCATATTGTTTTCAATGATGAATTAAAACTATAGGAATAAATCAACATCAAAATCAACACCAAACTTAGCTGCGTTTTTTAAATCAGATTTTATTGAAACTAAAGTTGCAATATTTCATATATGGAATTCATGCAGTCCTTAAAAAGTGATGCAACTAGCTAACTGTGCTTACAAGTGAAATTTTGAAGGTTTAAATCAACAAAAATCCTTTCTTTCACCAAACCCCATGATCAGAATCACAACCATCTTAAAAGCTCTTGTACAAGGCGACAAAGAGCTGTGGAGTAAATTTACTAGCAGTGTCCACAAAGACATGCATCATAGGAAGAAAAAAAACTAATCCAGGAATGGGTTATTCTCTTCTTTATTTCACGAGAACTTCTTGAACATCACTTACGATTTGATAGAGGCTTGGTACTTTTTGTCTCATAGAGGCCAATTGATGATTTATTCCACCAAAATGGAGAAATTACGAACGTTATTGGATACCAAGATGTCCAGAGGAACGTTTGAAAAGTGAGACATTGGGATCGGTATGGCGACACAGCTCGAGAAACGAGTGAAGTGGTGAGAAATACGGAAATGTGGCTCGGCTGGATTTTGATACCATTCACACCTGTGCAGCGTTTTTTCTTCTCTGTTGAAGCACTTGTGCTTTGGATCTTGTAATTGTTGCCACATTTTGATCACTGACCATAATTGATCAGGGTCTTTTTAAAGATGCTTTTTCCTCATGCCAAAAATGCATTCGAGTTGGCTATCACATATGATGAAAACGAATTCAAATTAAGGAGCTTGAATTCATGATAATGTACATTCATCGAAGAATGAACTTGAAGCTCTGAGAATCATGGAGAGAATGGTCCAGATTAGGGGTCTGCTTCTCAAATTGTCCGACAAACATCATCCATTAGTGATTCCAACCGTCAATTTTGAGAGATTAGTTTTGTTCAATCATGCACATGCATGGCCACACCCTTTTAAAAGAAAGGTCGTGTCCGGATGATTGGGCCTGCTTTGGTCTTGAAACTGATAGGTCGAAATATTTTACAGAGATCCATTTGATAACAAGCACTGACACAACTTTTTTCAACCTTGATTGTTGTACGAGTGATCGATTGCCATCTCGTTTATCTTAATGTTTGAGGGTGACATAATTCCATGTCCTAAATGGAATGTAAAATTGTCATTTTGAAGACAACCAAGTGGGTGCTTCTTGCAGTTAAACAGAGTTTGGTTTGATAGTATGAGTATGATAATTGAATGATGGGTCACACTTGAACATGAGAAACAAGTGGGTGCGAAAAAAATGTGGGAAATTCAAAAGTTCAGCAGTATTTTTGTTTTTCGAAAAAATGCCTGGGACCGCCCAGTACTTATATTTTGAAAGGTACCAACAGTGCCATACCATTCTGAAGAAAAGAACAACACCAAATAAAATCTTTTGAAATTACAATCAAACCACGCTATAAGGTAAAAGATCACCGTGTCATGCTGTGGGTCAACCATGACGGATTAGATACTTCTTGAAAATGTTTTTAACCGCAATAAGGCATGGCCTCGCAATAGAGAGTATTATTTAAAAACCTGACTGAAAAGGTGAGATGAGAGGAAGCCCGCGGAACTAGGACTGACCACCTAAATCCAATTCAATGGAGGATGCTTTCAAGATAATGACGGTCTTATTCCTTGCCTCTCTCCCCATAATTTTCTTTCTGTTTTGTGAGCCATGCCATACAAAGCCGAGGCAAAAAAATGCAGTCTAAGAATTCAATTGTTACAACATCCAGTTATGAATGTCCGAAGAAGTGAAACCAAGTAGAACTATGGACAACTTCACAACATCATATAATTTCTTAATGACAAACAAACTCCCCCAAAAATCAATTTGATTTTTATGTTCCTGAAATATTTGTCAAATTGTTGTCGCTAATGTCTCTTCTGTTACTACCTCGGGATGGTTTATTTTATTTTTATTCTGAACATTTGAATGCTTCTCTTCACAATTGACTCTGGGTAGTTCATTCACTTGACTAAGGCCCAGAATTGGCACAAATATCAAAACCACCCAAGAAGCTCACTCGGTACAGAAAGTGCATCATGGATTTTAAGTGGGCCGTGGATCCACAATGCTTGGCAACAAAAAAATAATGGAAGCACCGTAAAAGTGCGAGGAATGTTTCGCAACAAAGCAGTAGAAAAAGGGTTCATTACTCGAGGCACATTTATTTGATCTTCACAACTGTGGTTTTTGGACATATCAAGATGGTTGATCGAAGAGATCTAATCAAGAACGGGAACACACTCTTTTCGACCACGGAGTCTTAAAAAATAATTCCTGGACGGAACCAGGTTCCAACAAATGCCCTTGAAGGTTGTTGAATTGGTTGAAACAGACTAATAACCTTGCCAAGTTAAAGTTGACGTATTTTTGTTGACCCTTTTGCTTCTCTTGAGTGAATTGTTGTCACGATGTGGTGGTTAGACGAATTCAGAAGCAGATGAATTGAATGAGTCGCAGAAAAACTACAAGACAAAAATTGATCCCTCTTTTGCAGCAGCAGGTAAAGAAGGCAAGCAATTTTTCAAAATGTATAAATCATTTGCCCATGCTTTCTCCTATTTTTGATGCGTCGCATCTTGGATCAGGGCACGTCTCCTGCTACATTGAAAGTAGCTCATGTTGTTCCAATTTTCAAGGGCGGGAATACGTTTCATCCTAGATATTATAGGCCCATTTCACTGACCTCGAGTGCGGCAAAAGTTTTTGAGAAGATGATGAAGTCCAAGCTGTTAGATTATTTGGAAGTCCATGAAATAATTCAAGTCAGGAGATAGCGTGCCGATACTGACTCTCTACAAGTCGATTGTTCAGCCTCATCTTGAACATGCCTGGGCTCCAATGAGTTCGGCAAGTTTGCAAAAGGTCGAGCACGTCCAAAGATGTTTCACTAGGAACATCACACTCGTATTGGGAGAGACTCGAGAAGTTAGGGCTGTATAGTACTCAGAGAAGGTATGAAAGGTATCTGATACTGTTTGTCTTCAAGAGCCATTCATGGGCTCTGTCCTAACCCAGGATTTGAGATCAGTTCTAGCGATCGTAGAGGTTTTACGTGCGTTCTGAGAGCACCTCCAAATCCTAAGGAATCAAGGCTTGTTCGAACAATGAGGTCCTCCTCTCTTCTTTATCGGGCTCGTTCATTGTTCAATTTGTTGCCTATTTGCCTTCGTCAGGAGTATGCAGGAGATGATCCTCCAACAGCAAATAAGTCAGGATTAGACAAATTTTTGAATATTATTCCTGATCAACCCAGTATTCAAGGGTCATATGGATCTGTCATCAGTAACTCATTGGTAGACCAAATATCATATAAATGTTAATTCAATATTTATTTGTTATGCAGTAATGTTATTTATTAACTTTCTTTACAGGGAATCCCATTCCTTGTAGTGGTAATAAAAAATCAGCAATGCACATAAAAACCTCTTCAAAATACAAAAAAAGCTGTAAAACCATATGAATTGTTTTTTGGGCAATAAATCCCGATTTTTGCCTTTTTCACCATAGTTTTCATTGAAAAGCACTGGTTTGTAATAGTTGTAATAGTCATTTTAAACAAACTACTTTGTAATCAATTTTTTCTTGTCTTCTTCAGAGTTACTGCTAATTGAGCCTGGAACTGAACAATTGATGTGTACCTCAATCAATGAAACTTCATCAATTCGAATTCCTAAAATTGGATCTTGCAACTTGCAAACACAAATCAACCATGACATATTAGTTTGCACTGGACAAACCAAAAAATGCCGTGTTTGGGTTAGGGGTGAAGTTTTTTCTTTGTTGTGATTAACAGAAGGTAGAATTTTTTCCTTTTAATTTTCCGAAAAAAAGTAGTAGGGCAAATGAAGTTATTCAAAGTTTCCTTCAAAAAAGGCTGATGATGAAGGACGGGCAAATGAAGTTATTCAAAGTTTCCTTCAAAAAAGGCTGATGATGAAGGACGGGCAAAAAGTTCCAAAATTCTTTTTAATACGGCTGGTACTTATCTGCAGGAACTTCCATTGTTCAGCTCTTTTGCTAAATTGTACTTAGCTAATTCCAGCTACCTCTACGAAAATTCCACTTGTATTAATTTGTCCATCAACCTTACAAATTTTATATTCCAAAATGATATACAATGCTTGGGAAGTATTCATTGCATCTACTTAGACCAAGAAGACGTACACTAATGTGAACCATTGGCTCTGTGTCATTGTTGCTCGGGCATTAGGTCTTTTAGGAGGTGCTTGAGGTAAGCAAATTCATAAGATACCCAAATGAATGGTTTGATTATTCATAGGGTCTGAATTCTGCTCAATTTTTTTCAATCAATGCAAGTAAGCATTAGGGAATGATAATCAACAATGTTTTTCCTAAATCCTCTTTTGGATTTGCTTTAAGTTTAATATCTCTATTTTTATTACTCTTAATGTAGGTCTTTAGCCAATTTTGGGCAATTTTTACCTAAAACTAAGTTTTCAACCTATTATATTTTTTCTCGCCTTTTTGGGGCAATTTTTATCTAATCCTAAGTTTTCAACCTAGTATTAATTTTTTTCTCGCCTTTTTGGGGCAATTTTAACCAACTAAGTTTTCAACCTAATATTCACTTTTTTCTTATCCTAAAGTCACTTTCACAATTAGGTTCCTTACCCCAGCGTCTTTAAAAAAACAAAACACAAGAACAAAGAAAGAAAAAGGAGTAGAAGCCACAATAATTTTCATCCCATCAACATGCTTAATCAGCGTTACCAGGTGGTTTCCGGCCGATATTGCCAAAAGTTGTTTCAATTCTGCCAATTACGGACGCCCACTGCCATTTTTGAAGTCACATACCGCCACTTTCTGACACTTTTGAGCGAAAATTTTCTCGTTTGCAATCATTTCGCCTCATTTTTAGGGCTCAAATTTTCGATGTCTTTTTTTAAGTCAAAAAATTTTGATCTGGTTTTTGAATTCAAATTTCCGAGCTCTTTTTTTGTTAGGCCGAAAATATCCGATGTCGTTTTTTGGTCAAAAGTTTCTGATCTCCTTTTTAGATCGAAAATTTTCGATCTCGTTTATTAGGTCGAATTTTTTTCCCTGTCCTTCTACTTTCTGACATATTCTGCCCCTTTCCAAATTTCAATGCCACAAACTTTTCTATACCACCATTTTCTGCCACTTTCCCCCACTTTTTCATTGCCTCTGTCTCTGCTCATGTGCTTTTACTCTTGCAAAGAGTAAACTGCTCTAGAGCAATAAATAAAAGGTTAAATTTGGTCTGAAAAGCCTCTGAAAAAGGTGTAATCTATTCAACCTAAAAAGCCTACATTTTTGGTTACCTAATTTTGTCATAATTTGCCCAAAAAGTTAACCAAAAATATTCAGCCCTACTTGATGATGATGATGATGATGATGATGATGATTTATTTCAGGAATATTATTCTGCGTCAGTTTGGTTATGTCATGAATATGGAGGCATTGCCTTCATGTAACAAAAATAACGCACATGAACACACATAAATATTCCTCAGATCCTGGATAAGCTATTGCTTGTTTTCACCAGGACCTGGGCACGAAATATGATAGTGAATTGTGTTTCAGGTGCCATTTTGGAACACAATTGGAAACTGAAATGTGTTAACATAATAAATGTAAAAAGAGTGCAAATTCAGGAACTCACTCGTCAGTTATCTTTTCCATCTAAACTGGACATACAAGTATTCTCACAGATATCACTTTACATTAACTGCTTGTTAAAGCAAAAGGCGAATGAAAAATTTTGCTGAAAGCACAAAATCACGTTCAAGGTGGGCTTGCTCGGAGTTTCATTACATGCTTCTTGATTTGGGATCTTTTTTCTTGAATCCTTGACAAAAATTTCCTTTGTTATCGTGCTCTTGGGCATAGACATTGCAAAGCAAATTGGTCCCGATTTTGGAGACGCTTGTCATGGAGATGGTTGGCTCGTCATTCATGTTTAAGTTTCTTGGGTCTTGGGTTCTTTCGCATGGTTCTCTGTTGTTTTTCTTGACTTCAGTTGAGGATTTTCTTGTCCAATCACGAAGAAGATGATTCCGTTTTTTGCCTCCTCCAGAGATTTTTGGCGGGCCAGTTCCCAAGTCTTGTCAAGCCTTTCCTTTTGATCCTTTGACAAGTCGGCATCTATCCTGAATTTGGTTTTGTTTTCAGCATTAAACAATCGTAATGCACGGTTCTTTATGACCGCCTTTTCCCTTAACTCTTGTGAGGATATGCGAACGCAAATGGGTCTTGTGTATAAAGAGTTTGCTTCCTCCTCATTTCGTTTACCAAGCCTTCTGTAATAGACAAGACTTTCTTTGAACTCCTTAGGACACAAGCCTGCTCGCTCAACCACTTCAAGGACGTGTTTTTCATTATGAAGCTTTCTTTTGGCCATGCTCGGATTTTTGGTTTCTTTAACACCTCGAAAAATAAGGTTGAGTCTTCGATCCTGAGTGTCGGAATATTCCTTCATGGTGATAACTTTCCCTTGTGGGCCATTCAAATTCTTTTTTTAATTTTTCCACATACGAGGCTCCTTCTCTTGAGATGGTTTCCTTCACTGCTTCAGTCACTGCCTCTTCTGAATTTTTTTGCGTGCCTTCCAGTTTTACCAAGCGGGTTTTTAGGTCGTTGTTTTCTAATCTTAAAAAGGCACATTCTTCTTTCAAGAACTCCAGCCGCTTTACCACCTTGTCCATAAGTTTGCCATACTTGTTTTCAATTCTTCTTTCTTGCTTAATTGTTTAACTGAAAATGGAGTGGTAGGAAATGTTTACTTGTGGCTTAAAGGGTTTTTAACCAACCGGACTCAAACCGTGAAAATTGAAGGGAGCTTGGGAAATCCCAGCCAAGTTGTGTCCGGTGTCCCACAAGGGACAATACTGGGACCAGTGTTGTTCACATTATTTATCGCTTCCTTACACAGATTGCCCCTACACTCGTCTATCTCAGCATATGCCGACGACACCAAGCTAGTGTTTGGTAGAAAATCCCATAACACCACTGACTTGCAAAACGATTTAAACCTGGTTTACGAATGGGTAGCTGGACGGAACATGTCATTAAACGGAGATAAGTTCCGAATGATGACCTACAATCCAGCTGGAATTGATGCACCCACCTATACAGATAATTGCCAGAACCCTATTGTGTATGAAAGTACTATTAAAGACCTTGGAATAACAATAGAAGACAACGGGAAATTTGATAAACACATACCGGGTGGTAAGGGGAAATGGGCGTGAATTTAGAGCTAAATTTAATCCTTTATAGCTTACTTATAGCTTTTTCCTTACATCTCATTTTTTTACATGTGATAGATGTGCCTTTTACAAATATTTTTTGGTTAAAAAGTTTTTTTATGAGAGCAACCTATCATCCGTGCGGCTTAGTCACGTGCGCGGCGTGGGAAAACACGAACATCTGTGTGAATTTGGCCATGAGAGTCTTGAATACCTTGTAAAAAAATATATTTCTATTGAAACAGCTTCCTTAAGGTCTTCGTAAAATTTGCCTTGCACTTTCAACAAAAATTATTTTCAACTTCAGCAAGAACAAGTCCATCAGGATCAGCACTTTTTTCCTCAGTCTCTCAATGGTTTCCCGTCGTTCTCAATGATCTGTTCCAGGCGAGGACGGAAGGCCCTGCAGCTTTTTTTCACGTACTCAGCAGTGATCCTCTGGTCCCAGGCGAGGTACACGGCAGCCTTCAGGGATGCCAGCGTGTTGTGGGCCTTCTTGTTTGATTCAGACTCCAGGACAGACCAGACCGAGAAGTCGAGGGGATTGGCGTCAGGGGAGGAGGGCGGCTACTGAGTTTTTTTCCAGAAGCGGGATTCCCCGAAATTGTCCGTGAGCCACTTCTGTGCCTTAACTGCGGTGTGACACGGAGCACCATCCTGCATGAATGTGAAGCAGAACTCTGGGTTGATGACGCCCTCCTCCCCTGGCACTCTGGCTGCTGGATATTCTGCCAGAATCCACCTCTTCACCTGCTCCAAGACCTCCAAATACCCATCTGTGTTGAGCCGGAATCTGGGCTCAAACATGACCAAGGGCATCTTCTTTCCATCTGAGGCCACCAGGCCAAAGACCATGATGCTAGCAGGGTGTTTGGACCGGAAAACCATGTGATCATCTCTCTCATCTGGTGACCGGGCGATCACTCTCGAGTTCCTCCTGTTGACATGAATGTCCTGAGTGAAGATCTTCTCGTCCGTGAAGAAGATGACTCCAGTTGAGCCTCTCTTGAGCTGGTTGACCAGGCCGATGCACCTCTCGATCCTGGTTGTCCGTTGCGTCTCCGTTACAAGCTGCGCCACTGGTTGGGCGTAGGACTTGAATCCCAGCTCCTTGAGGGCCTTCAAGATTGTGGGGTGGGTTGTTTTCATCTCTCTGGAGAGCGCCCGGGCACTGACCTTGGGGTTCTGGGCAATCCTGGCCTCCAGATCAGCCTTGAACTCGGGTGATCTGACCTTGTTCTGCCCTCCAGAGCCTTTCTTCCTGTCGACACCCTCAGGCCTCTGAGATTTCTCTTTCAGTTTGAGGACAGTCCTTTTGTTCACCTGGAACATCTTGGCGACGTCTTCGGCCTTGTTCCCAGCCTCAAAGGCTGCCACAATCCGCTTCTTTGTATCAAGACTCAGATGAGGGGGCATTTTTCTGTTTTGCGCACGGAGGAAATTTGACGACCCTCCGTTACTTGTAAATAACTTTCAAACACAGGGTAGCAAACTGGTTTTGTTTGAAGAATCTTAAAGAGCATAATCAGTTGTCCCATTTGCCTTCAAGAACGAGTTAGAAGAACATATACTAACAACAGTAGAAGATCAAGTACATCGATGCCCATTTCCCCTTACCACCCGGTAGTTCATTCGGAAACAGATGTATGAGGCCCTTACTTTTTGATCTATCGCACATTCAAATCAAGGGACCAATACATAATGAAAACCCTTTATAGGTCGATAGTCCAGCCACATTTGGAATATGCCTCCCCCATCTGGGCGCCACTAACAGCGGGAGGGCTGAACAAAATTGAAAGTGTGCAACGGCGCTTTACTAGATCTATTGATGGCATGAGCGGCCTAAATTACTGGGAACGCCTCAAGGTTTTGGATTTATATAGCATTCAACGAACGTATGAGCGTTACCTGATTCTTTATGTTTTCAAATGTCTTCATGACTTGTGTCCAAACCCAGGAATAACACATAATCAAAACGATAGGAGAGGCATTACTTGTAATACGAGGTTCAGAATTCACCCAATAGACAAACAACTAGTCAAGAACTTGAAGTGTTCTTCTGTCTTGAATCGAGGACCAAGCCTATATAACTTGCTCCCCAGTTCTCTCAGACGATTCTATAAATTAGATAACCCGTTGTTCAGCTTTAAACGCGATTTAGATTGTTTCTTACAATCTATACCGGACCAACCAAATGCTCAAGGTTGCATGAGAGCGGCAAATTCAAATAAGTTGTGTGACCAAATATTTTATCAAACATAACATGACTTACAGGGAATTCCATTCCCTGTATCGGTTAGAAATCCGAAAAATGTTAAAAAAAAAAAAATGTCTACAAGACACAAGGTTGCAGAAACATTTTTGGACTTTTTTGGTGATGGAGATAAGAAGTAATCCAGCATGCTTGGCTCCTTTGGTAAGTCTTTTGTGGCACTTCTTGTAGCTTTCCTCATTTTCACCACAAAACACCACACCAGATCGACTCCAAAATATATGCAGAGCACTACTCTGCAATAAGTTGATGAAAGAATGTTCTAAGTCATGGAGATGTGAGAGAGCACTGAATTTTACGTCTGTCTTCTATGACGAATCAATCAAATATTGATGAAATGATTGATGGTACTTGAAAGCTCGATAAAACGAATGTGGTGATGTTAAAGATCTTTCTATCAGACCCTATATGAGTCTTACACAATCTGATCTGATCCAGATTTGCACCGATCTGGATCAGAGGCGGCATCTACTTTTTATTTCATTTTGGAACCACACCGGTTTAAACTAAAAAGTCAATACACTGATTTTGACCCAGAACCAAAAATGTTGGCATGAACCATTTACACCAACATGTTTTGCATTTTATTGCATTTTTCCCTTTGGATTAGCATATGTTTCTGCATTTATTTGCATTTTCAACATGTTTTCACATTTTTGTGTCATTTTTTTACATTTTTGTGTTCATTTTTTACTTTATTTTTATGCAATGTATTTGCTTCTCTACTGATGACTGGGATAAGAAGTGGATTGGTGGGTATATCCGTTTTCTTTTTTGTCAAACATACCAAACGAATTAGATCAATATGGTGTTTTTCCGTTCCTGAGGTGATTTTTCATCTAATACGTTATTTG
>JAAGOF010000315.1:208669-246328 GCA_010645155.1 Tigriopus japonicus
ATCAATCAAAAAAATTCTTTAAAAATCCTTAAGATAAATATTTTCAAACACTTATTCATTTTTAACGCACGAAACCACTCCCTAATTTCAGAGACTCAAATGTGGAAACTCATGCCCTCTTTAGGTTATCCCCATCTTGTTGGGACGCTGAATGTCTTGGGAGGACAACCCATTGTTATTGCCGGCAGAGACCTGGCGGAATCTTACACTCATGGCGAAGTGGAGATCCTTGACCCAGTCTTTCACCAATGGATCAACGGTCCAAAACTGGAACCAAGCCGCAGAGCTCATGCTACAGTTGAGGTCAATGCGACATGTTTGGTGGTGATCAGAGGATATCACAAGCCACCAACCAATCCAGGGAGGTCCGTCAAAAGCCTGAGCGTAGGTGATGGCTCATGGCGGACATTCAATGATTTTCCGGTTTCAGTGTTCTACCATGTTTGCGGTATCTTGGACCACTCTTTGATTTTATGCATTGGAGGCCAAAGTCAATCGCAACCAACAAACACTGCATATGGCCTAGATATGTCTACAAACGAGGTGGAATGGCAAAGATCACCCATGTTTGACACTGCCACGCCAATCATGAATGGATTTCTTAGCCAATTGCAAAACGACTTGTTTTGCATGTCAATACAATCGAAACCCGGAATTCCTTTGAGACATTTGCAGAGGATGAACCTGACGCATCAAACTCCACAATGGGAATTAGTGAAAGAGTTTCCAGATGCAATGTTTGCTAGTGTTGGGAGATACATTACCATGAAATTTGTTATTGTTCCCTAAATGCTTAGTTTGGATATGAAAATTCCAAAATGAGAAATAAAAAAATCTAAAATAAAAATGAAGACAAATCTGATCGTCATTATAGATGAGATGAGGCGAAATTCATAATCACCATTTCAATGATCTAAGGCACGGGATCCTATGAAATTAGAGCGGATCAAAAGAGAGTGTGTACAAAATAGAGCGAATCAGAATAGTGCCGGCTCAAAATAGAGCCGCTTCATAAGAGAACGAATCAAATTAGAGCCAGGTCAAAAGAGAGCGGATTGAATTAGAGCGAAAATAGCGTTAGTTCAATTCCTCAATTTTTAGTTAGGAGAAAATTATAAATGACATATCAACTCGCTTAAATAACAATGTCTGCGGAGTTCACAAATAAAGGACAATCAAAGGACAAGGAAAAGTTTTTTAACAAGCCTCCTTTTGTGGCAGAAAATCCCAACAACAGGGTCGGCAGCCAATGTGTAGACCCTGTAAGACTATCATAAACACTAAATTTTCGGTTTTCAATTTACAATTTGAAATCGCAAAGTAATAATGAACAGATGTTGAAAATTTTTGCATTTTCCTGTCGGAGCCCCTGGACATGATTTAGCATTGAGATTGATGAGATGATTGTGTCAGTTGGCACAATGGCTTTTATGAAATATGCCTTCAAGAAGAAATTTTTTAGAAGGCTTATCCAACAATTTTCTCGAAAATAGTGTTTTCGGACAAAATAGTCTATATTATTTTAGTCCGAAAATAGTCTTTCGAATATCTAAAAGCTTCTTTATTTATCCTAGCCTCAAGAAACAGATAGTTGAAAGAAAGTTTATGAATTGGCTCTATTATGATTGGCTCTAAAATGTCACACTCTCTTATGATTTGGCTCTATTTTGATTTGGCACTATTTTGAAGTGGCGTTATTTTGATTGGCTCTATTTCGTACACACTCTCTTTTGATCCGCGCTATTGTTATATAGACCCCTAAGGCACACCGTCGATGTTTGCACTAAGTAAGGATGAGTCTAATCACAAACTACCCCCAGACTTCTCAATTCTAGCTAAGCAGGCAGACTGCCGTGCCAGTGCGGAGATCCGTGACCTCTAGATGACGTAGGCTGTATTTTCTGAATTGACTCTGAGAATCGAACTTCAAAAAGGATATTTGCGTTACAAACACGGTGGCGCACTCTATGACGTTCCTTATGAAACAATCATTTTTACCAATGTTGTTAGGTAATCCCTCATAGAGGGCGGTTTTGTCGACGTCAAAATTGAGATATCTCTATTTTATTTATCTATGGTCTAATTGGAAGTTTGAAAAGGCCAAAACAATGTCAAATGAAATACCATTAACCTGCAAAAAAATGGCATTCCTGAAGGAAGTTGAGGAAAATGTAAATGCAGAAAAGTAAATTCAATGCAATCCAGCAAAGATAGTTTCAAAGTTTGTATGAACGGCATTTTTCAACTCCCACTTTAATGCTAAGCTGATCCGACCCAGTTTTTGCTTTCCCAACTTTTGGATTGCCGAGCGGATTCGATGTTTTAACTTTGTCTAATCTTGATCCACATGATCTCTAATTACTTTCCACAACTCACCAATGATCTTGTAAAGCCTTGTTAATTTTCTCATTTTACATAGTAATTACACCTCTTTCCCAGAAGTGAAACACCAACACAGCCCGTTCTTTTTCGCTAAAAGGTAATATCATCTTGTTTGATTAATTACCATCGACATTAGAGGCGCATCAGTTTCCATGGCATAGTCGACGGAATCACCATGCCTCCACGGCAGAGTCCACAGAATCATACCACGCACCAAGGCAGGGTTGACGGAATCCCAGCACGCATTGGGGCAGGGTTGACGAAATTGCAACCCCGCATTTAGCCGGATTGACGGAATCCCAGCACGCACTGGGGCAGGGTCAACAAATTTTTGAGCTCAATAAACAGGCACAAGGTGAACACTGGCCTCGATCAGGCGGGAAGCGGCCTTGATCAGTTGGGATGTGGCTTTGATTAGGCGGGAAGCGGTTTCGATCCGGCTTTGCTATTGGTCGCCGACCTACCGTCTTCAGATGTCCTCTTCAGGGTTGCCAACTGGCGATTTCTATCGCCAGATTTCACGAATCTGGCGATTTTGAAATGTGTCTGGCGATAGAAAAGTTAATCTGGCGACATCAGCTCATCTGGCGATTTTGATCTCACTGGCGATAAATCTGGTGATAAATTTGGCAAAATGAGTAAATGTGGCGAAAAATTAGGCGAAATCGGGGAAATTTGGCGAAAAAAATGGCAAAATCGCCCATTTTTGGCGATAATTCAGGAAAATTTTAAATCTCTCTTTATGATTTTGACTTTTATTCTGACTGAAAACCAAGGATTAAATATTTTAGACGACAATCACTAATTGACCAAAGTATAGTTTCTTGATATGATTGTGCTTTTACCAAAAACGAGAAAATGTTGTTTCGCTCTTTTGCTGTAGAACTTACTTCCTCCCTCTTTGCGACGAATCTTTCCATTAGACGACCCATTATAAATTTTTAAGTCTCATCTACTGTAGACGACTTTCAGGAACTCGATCAGGCAACTAATTCCAACTCCGTTACAGACCAATACTTTTATGAGACATGCCATTTCCCCAATCGGGTTTCATTTTTTTCTTTGACATTTACGTGGAATGACATTCTGTGTACCAATTAAAATCGGTAAAAAAATGCAGACCAGATCTTGAACAACAGAGTCTGGGAAAAAGAGACTGTTATGAAGTCAAAAGCTTCGGCAAACTAATGTGCAACTGATTTTGAAAAATTCCCAATTTGATTTTCCTTATGATAGGGCCAATTGATATCCTAAATATACCATGCATCCTATTATTTTGCGATTGCCCCTGTTGGGTTTTGGTATAAAAAAATGTTTCTTTACTATTTGGGTGATCACGTTACATTTTGGGATTGTTTAATGGCAATTGGTCAGATTTCGTTAGCGAAATACAATTAATTGGTTATTGATGCTGCAGTTGGCTCCAACCCGCCTCCAGGTTGCCAGATCCACCCACCAGACCGTCAACACTTGGGGTCACGCCTACGATCGCCACAAGAGTCACCGATGCCACCTTGTACGCCAATCTTCCTATGATCGCTCAATAATTTAGCCACATAGGTTGGAATGGTATTTGCACGTCTATTTCGTCTAGAGGATTCTACTCAAATCATGTTACATGGTTAAATGGCAGGGTTAGAGACGCTCTAGTGAGAGACGAGCAAGATTGAGACCGGCGTCAATGACGTCATCCAATTCGCATCATGTGATTGGCCTACACCCTTTTCGGCGCCGTTTTCAACATTTCCAAACAGACAGAAGCCTCAACAAGCTGTTGCTTAATCCAGTGCCTCCGTATCTTACTCTGAAGCAGAACGTTTGCATTTTTCTAGAGGCCAACCTAATGTGCTGTAAAATGGATTGATGCTTCCAACTTACATTTTTCTGCTCAAAACCCAACTTGAAAGTTTACAATTTAAGACTCTGAACATTGGGCAAAGTCATTGGAAAAGGTTTTAGTAAACGTTCCATTTGACAATTTTTTACGTCCAAAGCATGGAGAGACTGTTTATTTAGAAATGTTTTAGTTCAAAAAATCGTTTACTTTTCTCCATGGCGCTTGAGTCGAAACCCCGCCCGTCTCTGACAATAAAGCGTCTCTAGGCAGGGTGACCAGATGCGCCTCCATGTGTCTTGTCCTGAGAACGGAGTGTTGATTTCTTGATTTGCTCTGTCGGCTGTCTTAATTTGATGGTTATCACTAGGGACAGGAACTTTAGACGAATAAACTTATTCATCTCTATTCATCTTTTTTCGTCTTTTTTACCTTTATTCATCGCGGTTTTTTTCCTTCAATTTCGATTTTATTCGTCTTTTTTCATCTAATCGGGCAATTTTAATCGTCTTTTCTCATTTAATTTGCCAAAAACTTGAATTTTCTTGGATTTCAAGCCCATTAAAGGTTGTTTTGAATTTTCCAAGCAAATAATAACTTCGAAGAAAGTTTAACGCCAAAGCCTATGGCAAAGTAACAATTTGATTGTCAGTTGCGGTTTTGCACCAACAAAATACAATCCACACTTACAAATTAACTTATACTCGTAGTGTTGCCCAACAGACACAGAAAGAAAATTGAATTTGGTTTGAAAAAAGCTTTCTGACCATAAGAACAATTAATGGATCTGCATAGTTACAGAAATGAGCGAATGTAGGGGAGCGTCGATAGTAGAGATACCCACATGGACAGAAAGGAAGGCAACTGAAAAGGTCAGGTGCCGTTCTAGGAAGCGACTTGCAAGGTAATAGTAAGTCTGATATCTAGGGTGGGTGGGTGGGAAAAGCAAGTCCGGACTAGGGAAGGTGAATAGACGCAATGCTAAACGGATGAACAGCTAGCTGTTATCCGGTTAGCAAGCGGGGAAGACGCATAAAGCGTCTCGCAACCTTGCAGGTTGCTCATTGCAGTCCTAGCTGCTTAGATAAATTCCTATTTATTACTGAAAGTAATAAAATATATTTATCTAATTAGCTAGTCCTAGCTATTTGTAAATATATATTTATATTTATATATATTTATAAATGAGGTAAAGACCAACTACCATATATAAGTTGTTACAGAAATGAGCGAATGTAGGGGAGCGTCGATAGTAGAGATACCCACATGGACAGAAAGGAAGGCAACTGAAAAGGTCAGGTGCCGTTCCAGGAAGCGACTTGCAACCAAAGTGACGGACAGTAACAGAAGCAAAGTTCCAGTTCTTTATTCATTGCCTCAAACTCTTGTGTAGCCTTTTTAGCATAGCGGAAAACTGATAAGCCTTTTGGGGACCAGCCCACTCTACGGGCAATAGCCGACAAATCAAACTGAGCATTCCGAAGAACTACGGTACTACCTATGCGACCACTATGCAATCCGTAGCTGGAAGCGTTTAGACCCAATGCAGTTAAACCTGAAATTTGTTCTGCGCGACATGATTGATAAGTCGCCATTTTGGAATTTTCGATATGGCAACTGCCATTAATCTTACGTATACGAGGCACCACAAAACTATTGTAGTCGCCCCCCAGTCTAGCAAAATAGTTCTTGGTAAGTTTGATCGGACAATAAGGTGTACTAGAACAAGCAATCACTACATTGTGGCCTTCTCCCGATTGATCATTTTTACGCTTAGGGAAAAATATGATCAGCTCCTTGTGTGTGATATTGAAGTGAGATTTTAATAGTCGGTTTTGGTCCCCCCATTGTGCGCTAGAGTGAAAAAGTATAGATTCGATCCAGGCTGATCTCCAAGCCAAGAGATCACCCCCTTGTAATGAAGGGGATAACCAATGATGAAGTAGAGACCGTAGAATAGGCTTAGTGATGGGCTGACGTTGAAACGGGGATTTTCCAAACATATTCTTTACTCCTTGAAGGAGCACTCTCACTGATGGGTCTTCGCCCGGATTAAGGTACCCATGAAACTTGTGGATCGCTCCAATGTGGAACAGTTTGGGCATCTGCTGGCAACGCAATGACTTTGTGGGAACAGCACCAATCTTGAAACTTTTTGAATGCACTTTCATAGATGTTCCAAGTGGACGATTGCTTGGATTGAATTTTAATGGACACGGCCCTTTCCGCTGCTGATTTTAAAGTAGGCACGACTTTTCGGGGTTGAAACTTGAGATTCGACGTTTGGCCCGATGGAGCAATAAATGCGCGGGTACGAGCTGGCACCAGAAGATTGGTTTCAAGCGTTTTCGATTTATTCCATGATTTCCGGTCCACTGCATATTTACCTAGGAAAACGAAATGCAAATATTACACCCGCCGATTGAACAAGCATCTGGGTGCAGACGACTTTCAAGTGGAATGGGCTTGCTCCCATTAAATTCAAGGGCTAATGTGGCAAATGAGGTGTAACCTGAAAATGTGGAGCTAATTGGCGCCCCGACGATAGAACGGACGGAGGGCCGTGCCTCGAGTAAACACGTTATTGAAATGAATTCCATCGGCACAAACGTACAGCCAGTCCTTCATCGTCCTCCAGAACGGCAGAACAAGAACACCACGCGCTTGATCTTTGATAATCTTTTGAATAGTTGATCCGACAATGGGTACAGGTGGGTGGGCGTAACAAAAACCCAGGTTCGACCAAGGATGGGAAAACGCGTCTCTAAATAAAGCGTAGTCTGACGCTAATAAAGACGCAAAGTGCTGAGTTCGAAAATTGAGATCCGAAGCAAAAAGATCGAAGTCGAATTCGCTATTGCACAAGCATTGTAGATAATGAAACGACTTTTCATCGATCCCAAAGTCATCCCGATCAACTGCCCGGCTGAAATCATCCGCTAGTTTGATCCGCGGGTCGGCTCTGGGTCGCCAAATCACCTTTAGATCAATTCGGCGTAATTTGGCTTCACGATAAATATCCAAAGCCAAATCCTGTAAGGCATCTGTACTGGATCCTTTGGCCATGATTTTTTCCACATTTATCGAGTCTGTCCAATGAACAATGGCTTTGTTGGCCAATCTCTCTTGCTGGGTGGAAAGCAGCAATGATAGACCCGATAGTTCTCTCCACGTACTACTTTGATCTTTTTCAAGAGAAGAAAATTCTCTAACTGCCAGGTTAAAACCGCAGCGACCCGCATGTTGGGAATGGGTGATGTTTTGTTGGCAGATTACACTAACAACTGCTACGGCGTCTTTTGAAGCATCTGATGCGGTTTGCTCCATTGAAGTGGCAATCTTGTCGTGATCTTGCGTCATGTGATATCCGTCTAAGGACTGGCAATGGTTGGCTAAGTATGTCAATTCGTCATGAACATGCCTGATGTTGATTGACGTTTTCCATGATTTGGCGGAAGCAATTGCTTTGAGCCCTTTCCGAGACAGCAATAAAAGTTGCGGCCCTGTTGCCAAAAGATTGGCCAAACAACTACCGTACACTTGGGCGAGATCTCGAACGGGCCATGTATCTCGCAATGTCAGATTGCGACACATAGCTGTTACTAATTCTTTCTTTTTTTGTGGTACAAACACTTGAAGAGATCGGGTATCCAGCTCTAAACCGAGAAAAATATCCCTTTGAGTAGGTCCTTTTGCTTTTGCGGTTTTTTCGATCCAGCCCACGCGAGCCCACGCTAGCCTTGCTTGAGCCATATTAGATGCACACACGTGTTTTGAGCGCCCGAATATTATGAGATCATCTATGTAGATGAAACAAGAAATGCCTTGCAACCGAAGATGAGCAATAATGGGCTTCTGGAGTTTTGTGAACTCGCGAACAAGTGGAGATAGACCCAAAAAAGGGATTTGCCAAACGTTGTATCTCGCGATATTGTCATCGCCTTTCCAAGAGAATCCATGATATTTTTGGTGATCCTCGTTCACCTTGATGTGGTAATATCCAGAAGCCAAGTCCATGATACCAAACCAATCGTTTTGTTTAACATTCCCAATTATGCGCGGGAGATGGTTTAGTTGAACAGTTTTCTTAGCCAAGTAGGGATTCAGTTGCCGTGAAGGGTCTGTGAAAAGTCTTTTTTTCCCGCCCACTGGCGAGACTACTTGAAGAGGCATCACCAGGTACGGGGGTTCTGCAACCTCTCGTATTGCTCTTACTTTTATATGATTGGCAATACTTTCGCAAATGAACCGATATTTTTCTTTTGCAGTGGCTGACTTATTGTTTGGCAATACTGACGGTTTGGGCAATTCTACGAACGGCAGTTTATAGCCTTCTTCAAGTAAGGCAAGGTGCATAGCAGAGGCCTTCAAATCTTTTCGCCAAAACTCTCGAAATTGCTCTTTGTGAATTCTTCCGGGAACTCTTGGATCAATGTCCCCATCTTTTTCAGCGAGAAATATTTCGGCCGAATCCAAGTAATTGATAGGAAGGGTCCATTGAACACAATCTGTAATTTAACATCATTGTATTTAACATTGAAATAAATAAGAACATAAAGAGATAACAAATAATTTTTGTAGGTCCTGCCCGTCAGATCCTCGGGATCAGGAGATCACTAACATGTGAGACACGATCGACTTATTTGCGAGGACAACTTTCTACCCAGTGATCGATGCCTTTGCATATGGCGCAGGGACGTTTGGCGGAAGGGCCATTATTTCCCACTGGCACACCACCAGGGAGAGTTCTCAAATTTGATTGAGATGCATGAACTCCATGATTGCCCAATCTAAGGTTACCGACGTAATTAGGCTGGCCGTAGGGGCGATTCCCAGAAGCTCGGCCTCTGAACAAAGATCCTCGGTTTCGACTCCCTTTGCTCGGGATCGTGGAGCTCTTAGATAGCCCAACGGTAGCTTTAACACTTTCTTTGCGGACATAATCTAAATGTTTCTTGAATTCAGGTTCAAAGTCTGGGGAACCTTCAAATTTGGAGACAGTTTGAAATCCATCTTTCTCGACAATTTTGGCGATTTTACACTCGTGTTGAACAGCCTCGAGGCTATCTGAAATCAGCTTCAACATCAGGTTGTTAGAGGCCCTGGCCTCCTTTATCCATTTCTTGGCACGGCCAAGATCGATGATGGGCATTTGGTTTTGATATTCGAGATCTAATATAATCTGGCGCGTTTCGTGTTTTGGTTTGCTCAGTGCACTTTCTTGCAATATGTCCAAGGCCTGGGACAGTTGGATTGTCAACAAACTGTTGTGCCATCCCACTCTCTGGGTAGGAAAAGATGCGCTTTTCAAGTTCCTGGTGCGTTCTCTCACAAACTCTCTATTGTGAGTTATAGTTTCTGCAACGGATACAAAAAGAGGGCAGTTAATCGCTGGATGTAACTGAATCGTAACAGACGATTAAAATTCTCTGTACTCAGCAACGGGCTCAGATTCGACTTTAGAGTATAATGTATAAAGTACTTAAGGTAATAACGCTGCCAGAAAATGTGCATCACGAGCGAAATTTAGTATTTATCAATTTCTTAATCTCCTGAACGCAGACTCGGTTCTTATTGGGTCATTTTTCAAGAAAGTATTAACTGCACTGTGATTGTCTTAAAATTACAACAGTTAACGGAATAATTCTAAAGTATTACCCTGTCTTACCTCGTTCATTTCCCGACAAAGTTGCATAGTTATTGGTGGACCCTTCTTGGCCGATCAATTTTGCCAACGGGTGCGGCCAGTTTTCATCTTTCGCTCGAGCGACGGATTTCGTGTCTTCCTCGGAAGAACTTGAATCCGTAGACGAACTTGAATTACTTGACGAACTCGAAGATTTGTCATCACGGGATGTTTTTTTCGTTTTCCTCGACGATTTTTTCGTTTTCTTCGCCGATTTTCTGATTGCCTTGGACGAATTGAGTAGAGGGATCTTGAATTTCGAGGATTTTGGACCGTCACGTTTACGGGAATGAGACGCGCTAGCACCAGCTTCGGGAGGACATTCGCGTGTAGACAAGCTAACGACTCCTGATTTAGAAGTAGAACGTTCCATTACTTTTCTGACGACCTACCACTCATCTGCTGTCGCGAATTTCCTTATTGTGGATGCGACCATCGAGTCCCCTCGAACGATATCCTCGTCGTTTCGGATTGGAGCTTGATTGGAAGTGGATGGAGGAAGCGATAACTGGCTAGGGAGATCTTGCACGACATGAATGATTTTGGACTCTCCATTCGGCATTCCCTCGCCGGTGGAGTACACTGTTTGGGGTAATTGGCCGGAAAAATTTCCGTTGGGCTTCTCGCTCGTTGGAACCGGCTGGATAACATTCCAAGAGCAGAGGAGTTCCAATTGGGCCTGGGACATGGTTACAGAGCCCCCTGGAGCCATGGCTTTAAGGTCTTCGACAATTGCTTCGGCTCCTGACATTGTTGAGGTTAATTAAAATGCGAGATGTCCAAGAATGCGAACGATTCTGGGAAAGCAAGTCCGGACTAGTCCGGACTAGGGAAGGTGAGTAGACGCAATGCTAAACGGATGAACAGCTAGCTGTTATCCGGTTAGCAAGCGGGGGAAGACGCATAAAGCGTCTCGCAACCTTGCAGGTTGCTCATTGCAGTCCCAGCTGCTTAGATAAATTCCTATTTTTGGACTCTTGGTTTTTATTTGACATTTGTACTACCAAAAATCTCTTGCCCATTAATTACCTCCGTTTTTAGATTTTCTAGATTTCGCTGTTTTTACACAAGCGAGCAGTTTAAAAGTCTCTTTTCGTCTGTAAGTGCACTTAATTTGTCTTCTTTCTTATAAAACAGTTTCATTCGCCTTTCTGGTAAATTGATTTGATTTTTACGCCTTAAAGGCATTTTTTTTATTTTTTTCGTTTCATGAGAATTTTTATTCGTCTTTTTTCGTTTAATCGGTCAATTTTATTCGTCTTTTTAGTGTAATCAGGCAATTCTATTTGTCTTTTTTCGTCTAATCAGGCAGTTCTATTTTTCTATTTTTCCTTTAATTTGACAGTTTTATTCGTCTAAACTTCTTGTCCCAAGTTATCACTCAGCGATTGTCATCGAAGCCGTTTCGCCCGCTCTTCGTTTGTTGAAGGAAACGACCACAGACCATATAATGTCATTATATGATCTGTGGAAATGACTAATGTCAGCAATGATTCCGCCAAGTCCCTGCCAGTCACTTCAATTGGATCCGCGCCTTTGCCATGGATGATCTCGTTCGGATGCGTAGTCCCTTCATGAACTTCATCACGTCTTCAGTTGCCGGGATAACCTCATTTTTGTTCATTTTTGCGTCATAAACCTTCTAGCAGATCAGACACACAGGAAGTTTGGACTCGGCCCTTTCAATGAAAAAATATTGCATTGACCATTATCCTGAAAAGCCCGCTCAATATTCCGCTTCTTTTCACTTGAGGTTCCGCCCCTATCCATCGTTAAATAATCACAATGTATACCGGGACAACAGGGTAAAAATGATGCAGTGACAAGCAGGCTGCTTGTGTTATGTGCCAATGAATGAGCTCTACCCACAGATCATATATATGATATATATGATATATGATCATATACAGATATATGACTAGATGTCGCATTGGCCCGTTCCGTCGGCGAGAGAAAAGTGACACCACTTGGCCCAGCTGCGCTTGCTTCAAAATCTCAGGGCGACCGCGTGCTCAGAAGTAAAGACGCTCGCTCGCGTCACGAACAAAGTACGTACGATACGTTGAGTTTGTTCAGGATTTGGCCACGCTGGCAAAATTTTGAAAAGCTCGAAATTCCCACCATTTTAGGGTGTAGTGTTATGTACCAGCTGATGAAGCAAAATTGGCCACTTTTTAGGAACGCATTAGTATGTGCGGCCACTCTGGCTTCCTTATAGAGAGTCCTTATATATATATCGCAGCTGATTATGAATGTATTTTTGTTTGAATGGAATTCAACAGGTATCTTAATGGTCTCCAAATAAAGATTAAATAGTTTATCAAAAAATGTCATAATTTAAAGTGTTTTAGGTATACAATTTTTTTCCTGGACCTAATTTGATGCCCATTGAACTTTGGTTCCAAAAATTGTCAATATGTCTCAGGGTACATATTTCGTTCCAAAGTTTAGTAGCCATTCGAAACACCGCGGTAAATTATCTAAGGAAGAAATTTATAATTTATTGTAATGTAGCTTCCAACACTAAAAAACATCGTGTCTGGGAACTCTGTTGCTATTTCCCAATTTTGAGTTTCTTTTGTCAGATTCATCCTCCATAATTGCCTCAAAGGAATCTCAATATTTGTTAGAATTGACATACAAAACAGGTCGTTTCTTAATTGAAAAAGAAAGCCTCTCATGATTGGCTTTTCCATGTCAAAAGATAACAATCTTTGCCATTTAGCCGTGTTTGTAGACATATCTAGGCCATACGCAGTTTTAATTGGTAACGTTGAAAATCGGCCTCCAACGCATAAAATCGATTTTTTGTCCAAGATGCCGCAAACGGGAAAGGACACTGAAATTGGGAAATCATCCAATGTGCGCCATGAACGGTCACCAACACTCAAACTTTTGACAGACTTCCCTGGATCTATTGTTGACTCGTGATATCCTCCAATAACCACTAAACATGTCCCATTGACCTCAACTGTAGCATGAGATCTCCGAATTGGTTTCAGTGTAGGCCCTTGGATCCATTGATGATAAACTGAGTCAAAAATCTCCACCTCCCCATTAGTGTGCACAACGTCTCTGCCAGCAATGGCAATGGGTTGTCCTCCCAAGAGATTCATTGTTCCCACAATGTGAAAACTTGTTAGAGATGGCATTGGCATCCATTTTTGAGTCTCTGAAATTTGATAAAAGTTCTTTTCAACATTGAGAAAGTACACGTTAAAAAAATGTATAAAAATGACCATTGAGAAGAAAAGTGGGTCCAATCTGCCTCAAATCAACAACACCTGTGTTGAAAACCATTGTTGTCAACTATAACGTACATTCCTAAAGGATCGTTTAAAATCTAAACTTTTAACCTTAAATGCAACAACCAATGTCCATTGACATCTCGCTTATTGTAAAATGTTGAAATTGAATGGAAATATCCCTTAAGTAAGTGCGACTTGTAACACGTCCCCGGCTTTAGTCGTCTTTTTCCCTTTTTCGATCTCAACACAAAACTCGACCTTGAGCGCTCACTTAAAAGTACGATTTTAAAAACTCCAATCACGGCGACTTTGACGGTGGATTGTGGGTTAACAGGCAACGGGATTGCAAAAAGCTTCAGTTTTAAGGCGAAGCATTCATCTGTGTGTTGATTGTAAAAATTTTAGGTCATTCTGTTTGGCCAATTTCGAGATCATTCGCACACAGTTGAGCTACTCTGTGTCACAAAAAAATTCGCACTTTACACCGAGATTTGACCGACACGCCCCCCACCCACCCCTTTGAAGTTTCAACATGAGTTAGCCCCGGTCCATCCCGTCATTTCATATGCTCAACTTCGTCGCGCAGGTGTTTCGTTCGCCCGTGGGACGCGGTCCTGTCTCGGGCCTTGCCCCGCCCCGTGGGGGCGTCTTTTGACCATTTTTAAATCCAAAAAGAAAAGTTCAACTAATGTCAAACCTTTTTTCTTAATAACACTTTCACCCCCAAACTTCGGAACGGAATTGCGTTTGAAAATTTAAAACACGCCCCATGGGCACGCCCGGCGGGCCACGCCCCCCAAAATTTGTTACGTTTTAAATGGTCGGCCAACTTAGACCTTTGTTAAATTTCGTCTTGCTGCTCCCCCCCTGAACCTACCTGAAAACCCGGAAAACCAAAGAAAGCGTCATTACTAGGGACGGGCAAATAGTGTAAAAAGATTTTTGACAACATAAACCCATTTTTCTGCCTTTTTGCACATTTTGCCTTTTTTAAACTATTTAGTTACGATTTGGGCCAAAATTGACAATTTGTAAAGAAAATATTAGTTTTTGAGAATCTAGTAACTTTTGAAAGAATTTTTAGTTTCAAGATCAAATTTTGAACTTGTCAAAAAAGTTTCCATTTGCAACCAAACATTCTCATCACCTTGAAGAAATATGTGCATTTCAGACACAAACCTCACAATTTGCTCTCCATCTTGGCTTTAGCAATAGCATCCCATTCCTGAGTAAAGAATCTCATTGAGTCTCATCTCTCACCAACAAATATCAAACCTAAAGAAACTCAAGTTAAGGGAATGGAAGGATCTGACATAAATGTAGATTGTCTGCATAGGTTTGATTGTCTACGAAGATAGCTATTTCTAAAAAAGATTCTTATAAGCTTGAAAACATCAAGCTAAAGATAGTATATTAATGTAACAGATCAAGGTGCTTAATTGACTTGGAAAGATCAATTTTAAGTTCCAAAGATATTTGAGACCATTTTTGAGGTGTAGAGACAATGCCAAAGTTGAAATTGAGTTCCAGTAATTAGGTCACGGGCCAAATATTGAAGTAATGTCACTTAAAACATTCTTTAATCCAATTGTTAAGCACACGTGGATTGCGGGTTGTCTTAAGTATACGTAAAATCTTTTTTTCCGTGCAATTTTCATTGGCTATTTTTGAACAACAATCTCGAAGGACAAAAACGGACTTTGGTTAAGCCATACAAAACAATGCCTCAAAAGAGTTCGCCAATCTTTTAGATGCAAATAGCCATGAGACCACCTTAGGAATGGAAAATTCAGAAGGTTGTTTTCTGGTGTATTTTAAATGACTTTATATCCTTTTTTTGGTTGGTACTTAAATAATATAACTTAATTATTTGTGTGGCATTGTCTCTTCGCCTCAAAACTAGTCTCAAATGTCTTTAGAACTTATAAATAACTTTTCCAGTTCAATTAGGTTTGAAGGAAGCCAGAGTGGCCGCGCGTACTAATGCGTTCTTATAAGAGCCGAGTGGAAGTGCTTCCCCAGACGGCGTAGGTTCGAATCCTGTTGGGGATCGAATCGAAGTCGGGAGAAATCCTTCAATTTACAGGGAATTGCATTCCTTGTAGCGGCAATAAAAAATCCGCGAAAAAAACAAAAAAAAATTTCTCTAACTCTGACTCTAAAAACCTTTCAAGTCCAAATGCAAGGTATTTGCTCTTTTTCCTACATTTATTTGCACTTTCAACCTTTTTTGCACTTTATTTTGCACTTTTGGGTACATTTTTCTGCAACTTTTGGTAACTTATAAATAGCTAATTTATTTGCTTTTTCCGTCCGTCCCTAGTTATTACTATATGGATATGACTGTTGCTGCCGGTCAGCTCATGTCTCCTCAGTTTTGCTTGGACTTCGGCTCACGATGGTCAACTAGAGATGTCTGGCTTTGAAGAATTGAGATTCTTTTTGAATAAGTAACGGCATTTGAGAAAGAATCAACTCTTCAGAATCATTTAGTTCAAAGATACGAGGTCCCTAGGAAACACCATTGAGTTGTTGGTTAATGAGTTAAGATCGGACTCGCAACAAAAATTGAGTCTAAAATGAACAAGCAGATGCACTTTCTATACTTAAGCCATATCTGCGCTCAGATTCAGTTTAAACAACTTCAACCAACAGATGTCGTGGCAAGTATGTGAGTCTTTAGATATATTATATAGGCCCAAGCCGTCTTTGGTTGAGGGGTCTAAAGGAATCACATTTCGAGCTCTCAAGTATAGAGTGAGTTCATGAGATGCGATCTTTTGGGGGTAGAGGCGTTCAGACTCAAGAAACAAAATTTCAGTTCAATACCATTCGACTATAATCATTTTTCGACTATAAGGAGATGTCCAATTGTGCCGACGACTTTTTAAAAAAATAATTTAAGAAATTGGTGGTGAAAGTATCCATTTTGACAATTCTTGAATGTTCTTTGATGTTTTGGTGCTTAGTTTTGCTCTATGGAAGTGTTTCAAGACTTTTAATATCATTTTTCAATGTTGAAGTATCATAATGAAGATATTTGTTATTTATTTAAATGACAGTTATTTAAGCTCCTATAAAATGAATACCGTAACATTGAAAAATGATATTGAAAGTCTTGAAACACCTACAAAGAGCAAAACTAAGCACAGATACATCAAAGAACATTCAAGAATTGACATCTTAGGCACTATTTCATCAGCAGGGCCACCGGATACTCAATAGTAAATTATCAAGATCTGTCGCAAGCTGCATTTGAAATTTGAAGTAATAGCCATTTGTACCTTTTGCAAAATAAATGAATTACCTCGTTAAAGAACAACAGAAAAATATGTTGATGGTCGGGAGCCCATTTCATGTTGACAATTTTTCAACTCCTAACTTTTTCAGACAATTCAAAATAAATTGTTCAGTCATCACATATTTTTGCATTAAAATAAAACAAGAGTTTTACCACATCAAAGTACAAAATTTATTTTTGCATACTGTTCTTGCTTTTCAGTTTCAAAAGATAATTTTCCATTTTGAGATAAATTTTCCAAATTTATTGTACGTATAATCTGACCAAAGAAAAACAATGTCCCAGTTTTGCTTTTCAAAGATAGCATCCTCCAATCATTTTTCAGCTGGTCATTAGTGTATATCGTGTGAATGAACACTTTTTTGCCATCCAAAACCAAAAGTTTTACATTTCATCGTTTGGAATTTTGTATTCACAACGTCCTTTTCAACCTTTTGGCAAGTTCAAAAGATAACTTTTTCCCTTACCCCTCTTCCAAACTTGGCATTCCTTGGTTTCTTCTCCACAGACTAAGATATCATTACCGAATTGGGTTTGTAAGTTCGATGTCTCTATTGGGGGGATGTGAAATGGGCTAGCTTCTTGTGATGAAGCAGACACCAGTTGTCCAGTTCCCAACTCAATAAGGTATAGCTCTGAGGAAGACAGAAGAAAGATGTCTTAAACAAAGACTGCATGGAAGAATAAGTCAAAAAATGCCCCCAAAAATATCTTTAGGCTTCAAATTGATTAAGTGCTTCCCCAAACGACGTGGGTTCTAGCCCCATAGTCTGAAAAGGCTTCAGGGTTGTGCAAATCTGCCAACAAGAACTCTTTGTTAGACCAAATTTCGTTGAAACGTCAGTGTTTAGTCGCTCTCACGCTCATTCTAGTTTGATTCTCTTCTTATAAACACGTACAGTCAGGAGCAAAAGTATTCGTAACCTCGAAAATTTTATTGATTTTTAAATGATACTCGATTTTTGAAAAATACATTTAAGAACCATTTTGCTCCTTAGTTATTCTTTTATCATTTAAAAGCTATGATAATTTTCTTTTTAAAAATTGACAAGATTTTGGTTTAAAAACTGCTCAGAACATGTTTTAGACCAAGAGCAAAAGTATTCGTAACATTTTGTCAATAGTTTATTGAATGCCCTTTTTGCTGAATTACACTTAAGAGACGTTTTTTATAATCATTTACAAGATTTTTACATACATCTGAAGGAATGCTAGCCCATTCTTCATAACAGATTTGCTCCAGTTCGTCAATTGTCTTTGGACGGCTTGCATGGATGCGGACTTTTAATTCTCTCCAAATGTTTTCAATTGGATTAAGGTCCGGATTCATGGAGGGCCAGTCCAAGACCTTAATCCGATTGTCCTTCAACCATTTCTTGACCAAAATGCTGTTGTGCTTAGGGTCGTTGTCGTGCTGGAAGACGAACTGTCGACCAAGCCGAAGTTTCCGTGCTGAACTCTGGAGATTCTCAGCCAAGATATCCCGATAGTCTTCTTTTTTCATTGTCCCATGAATTCTCACGAGGTTACCGGTGCCTTTGGCGGAAAAGGAGCCCCATAACATGATCGATCCTCCACCGTGCTTGACCGTAGGGATGGTGTTTTTTGGATGAAACGCTTCTCCTTTACGTCGCCAAATCCTTTGAACATCGTTGTGACCAAAAAGCTCAACCTTTGTCTCATCTGACCAAAGAATCCTAGACCAAAAGTCACTGGTCTTGTCATGGTACTTCTTGGCAAATTTCAAGCGAGCCTTAAAGTGTCTATCCTTGAGCAAGGGAGTCTTCCGTGGGCGACAAGACTTCAATCCTGCTTTGTGAAGTGAGCGAGCAACAGTAAACCTCGAGATGGACAATCCATTTTCACTGAGACTGTTCCGGATGTCCTTGACCGTTGTTTGAGGATTATTTGTGACCTCTCTGACAATCTTCCTCTCAAGTCTGGCTGACAGTTTCCTTGGACGACCGGATCTTGGGAGGTTCTCAACTGTTCCGTTCTTTTGTGCCTTCTTCACGACGTACTGAATCGTTGAAATCGGGATGTCCAGAAGCTTCGAAATGGCTCTGTAGCCCTTGCCTCCATGATGAAGACTTACTATCTTCAACTTCAAGTCCTTGTCGAGCTCCTTGACCTTGGTCATGATTGGCTGACTGTGAAGCAATTGTTCAATTCCGTAAAATTTACAATAAGATCCAAGAAAGATCTAGAAAATCTTGGAAAAAAGGAGACTAAATGACTTTTCTCCGGCTTTCCAGAATGTTCTACATCTTTCGATCAATTTTTTCTGATGAAAAATCTGTTTATAAACCTATTTTGTTAACTTTTTTGCGCGTTACGATTACTTTTGCACTATCTAAAATTTTATTTTTAATAATTAAAAGTTAGTTTCAGACATTTTTATAAAACAATTGCGGGAAACTGGTATTATTCTTAATCGGAAAAAAAATATTACATTCTTACAAACTTCTCAACATAGTATTTAATTGGATATAAAGGATTTTCTGGTTTTCTCGTCACGTTACAAATACTTTTGCTCCTGACTGTACATGTCATGCCAGGCCGAGTCTCCTCTGATGCCAGGCCAAAAATCATACTATTCTAGATAGTAGGGACCTTTGTAATCAACAGGGGGAAAGCTTGAAAAAAAGGAAATTTGAGGCTCCCGGTCATGTGCATTACGTTTTTGAAAGTTGATGGGCATCGTTTCATGTCATTTGCCAGGCTTTAGGATCTTATTCTGGCTTGATTTCTGAGTTTTTAGATTCAACTCGTGATGAGCTGACTTTTAGAACCAACCCAATTTGATTCAAAACCAGATCATGAGCCAATAAGAAACCACCATTAAAAGTCATTCCATGTTATGCCATGATCCGGTTCCACTTTGGGTTCAATCAATTTTAAGGTTTTTGCAATTCTTCAAAAAGTTGAGGAACCAATCTTGATGTTTTTTAATTATTAAATTTCAAAATGGTTCAACGGCCTTTGGAAGTCCATTTTTATTATTTTTCATGGTGTTTATTTTAATTTTTTAAATTGAGCCTTATTTGTTGAAAAACTGTTTATTTCACTCTTTCTTTGATCCCGTGGCACGTCAGTGAATTCGTAACAATTCTCAAAACAATGAATATAATTGGCAGCTCTTGCTGTAAAGATCGTTCGTTTGTCTATTCGGATCGCAAAATTTATTTTTCGGAGTGGACCTGATTCAACGCGTAAAGCTGCTGAACTGCAATCAAAAAGTTGTGACCTTACCCATCCTAAGTAATATAAAAACTGCATTTGAGCTAGTAAGTGCTTGGCAACAAGTCGTCAAGCACTTGCAAGTTAACTTGTACACTATGCGGCCCATTGGTTGGGGAACAATAGGTTCTCTCCTGCTTACCGGGTGTTTCAAAAGAAACTGAGCAGCTAACTTTTTCACCTATAACTGCCGATTGAAAACAAATATTATTTATGATTCACCAAACCCTTGACTCGGGGGAGTGGAAAAAGCAATTATTCCTCACTTCAATTTTTAAGCGATGAAGGTTTTTCCTATCAATGGTCATTTTTGAAAAAAAAGTGTTGGTGACTCCGAGATTTCTATCGCTCCCGAAATTTGTCTAAAACCAAAAATAAGACGACGTTATTGGAATTTTAGCACGTGTATCTATAGAATTGTTCTCTGTCGCATCTTCTTAAATTTTGCTCATTTTCTTGTGAGATGAACCATTTCCGAGAAACAAATGTTGTTTGATTTTCCATTTCTAATACATAACCTGGTATTTCTGCATGAACCATCAGGTATGGATTAACAAAATGTTGTTGCACATAAAGTAAATTATCGATCATTTTGACATGAAGCAAGTCATGTCTAAATAAGCAACTGTGTTTCGTCAAGAAAAAAACGTTTTTATTCGACCAAGAAATATTCAGAGCTAAACACCTGATTATGCGGGATATCTACGAAATAATTACAGTAATCGGTTTGAAGCTCAATTTTACCTGTTTGGTACTTCACCATATCATTCCTTAGTAGAACTTTGTCATTCAATGGTTCGGGGTAACCAAGACATTGTACCATGTGGATTGGATTGGCTAACATCTCACAACCCATGGCTGAGTGATTGCATCTCAAACCAATACATTGAGCGATATTCTTAGGGCTCATACACAAGGCAGAAGCGCTCAAAAGTGCCAAACTGTAAGGAAACGAAATGCCTATTTGTAAATAAAGTGTCCAGCAATAAAAAAATTAGTTGAATCGAAATATCTGCCGTATTGTGTCCTCAAGAGTCTTTCATCTGTATTTGCCAGGCAAACTATCGTACTCAATTTCTTAAGACATTAGTCATTCATTTGTAACCTTTGCTCAGCTTGTTTTCCACTTTTCTGTCTGAAAAGTTTATCTATTAGGGCTTGCCGGATTAATCCGTGTTTCGAAAATTGGGATTAAGGATTAATTTAAGCGGAATTTAAGCGGATTAATCTGGATTAATCCACTAAAGTGAAAAATTTGTAAAATTATTTATAAACCATTGAGAATCGAAATTTTTGGTCTAGTGATAACGAGATCATTAAAACTGCCTTCAAATGATATTGATGTTACATTTTTTTTTTTTGGGGGGGGGGCGGATTTTTCAATACCGCTACAAGGAATGGGATTCCCTGTAAAGAGAGGTAATCATTAATATCGTTTCAATAATTAATATTTATATGAAATTTGATTTACCAATGAGTTACTATTGGTAGATCTATACAACCCTTGCATAGTGGGTTGGTCAGGAATAGTTTTTAAAAATTTGTCCAATCCTGCCTTAAATGCTGTTAGAGGATCAGCTCCTACATAGTCCCGTCGAAGATTAATGGGCAACAAATTGAACAAAGAAGGAGCCCGATAAAGAAGAGAGGAGGACTTCATTGTTCGAACTAGCCTTGATTCCTTAGGATTTGGAGGTGCTCTCAGAGCGCACGTAAAACCTCTACGATTCCTACAACAGATCTCAAATCCTGGGTTAAGACAGAGCCCATGAATGCTCTTGAAAACATACAGTATCAGATACCTTTCATACCTTCTCTGAGTGCTGTACAACCCTAACTTCTGGAGCCTCTCCCAATACGAGAGCTCTCTCATTCCTGTAATGTTCCTAGTAAAACATATTTGGACCTGCTCGACCTTTTGCAAACCTGTCGAACTCATTGGAGCCCAAATGGGTGAGGCATATTCAAGATGCGGCTGAACAATCGACTTGTACAGAGTTAGCATTGTAATACCATCTCTGGACCTGAAAGTGCGATAGATTCAGCTGCACGTTTGAAATGCCTTCCCCACTTTCAACTGGGTATGCTCATCAAACTTTCCATCATCTTGGACGACAACTCCCAAATCTCTCATGGACGATACCTGCTTAATATCATAACCTCCATTGTCTTTGAGCGGAAAATCTAATTTTGACGCCCCATACGTCATTGTGCGGAATTTCATCCCGTTCAATGCCATATTACTCTGACCAACCCAAGAGTAGACTTTCTCCAAGTCCTCAACTAAATATTTTGAGTCCTGACCATTCCTTCCACAAACTAATAACAAGAGCGGACCTAAAATTGAACCTTGCGGAACACCTGCCTTGACATCATACATGCCGCTAAAAGATCCTTCAACTTTAACTATTTGCTTCCTTTCGCTTATAAAACTATCAATCTAATTCAGGACCATACCCTGGACCCCAAAATTGACGAATTTTTAAGATTAAAACTTCAGTGACGCATAAATACAAGTTTTTCTTTATTTAGTTTTAAGTGTTGTAACAAGCTCCAAAAAGAGAAAATCTTACGAAATCACTTGTGTCAATTGTTCAAAAGTTTTTGAAAGCATAGTCAATTCATCTTTAACAGGGACTAAAAAAGATTTACCAATGCGCCTGACAAATAGTTTTTTTTAAACTAAAATGAAATGTGGAACAACATAACAGCTCTATCAATTTGAGCGACTGAATTATTTCGTTACTGGGAAGCCGTCAAGATGGAGTTAGTACTTAAGACATACAAACAGTGTAAGCTTTTACAATATATTTTGCTTAATTTACCTCTTATTTTATCTCTCAATTTGTGATAATTACTCCAAATGTGAAGGGAAAAACGCCATGGATGGATTAAGTTCTTAATCTTTAAGTGCTTGATAAACGAATAAAGACCAAAGTTCTTTATTTTATGCTAACGAGATCATTAGAACTGTCTTCAAACAAAGTTGATGTTACAGAAGATTAACGAAAATTTCGGATCAAAAGCATAAATGATGCTTACATATTACTTTTCAAGTATTGGGTTTTGTACCAAATTTCAGAAGTTGTATAAATCTTGTATTACCAACTTCTGTAAAAGTATTATCTACACATGCCCAAATTTCAGCCAAAGGTAGCACAAGAGTTTTAAAATCATTCATTAAATCATGAAATTGAGGACTAAAATGACATTAAAGATAGATTGAAAACGTACAAAAAGCAAAAAAAAACATTATGCACCATAAAAAGAGGTAATGAAGCTAGCTTATTAACACAATTCTTTGAATTCCATTGTCAGATATGATGCAAAAAACTCAAACTTAATTTCACCTAATACTTCAAGATTAATAAAAGACTTTCTATATTCTAATACTTCACGTTGAGAAATTCAAGGATGGTCCCGCAAAAAGCAGGAAATAATCATTGAAAACAAACTTTTCATGAATTGTGGAAAGTTGTGTTCGATTTTTGTACATTTCCCATTCTTAGTCACACTTTTCATTCACATGAATCTATCATTCGAAAATTGACATTTGAGACGGTTGCTTGTACAAAAGTGCACAAACGCTTGGTCCATAGGTTTTATGTAATCTTCAAGTAAAAATTTTTGGAGAGAAATTTTGTAATTTGAAAAGAAAATAACACGATTAAACGGAAAAAGCAATATTTCAATTTGTTCGATTATTCTGTCTGACAAAACGGATCAACGGATGAATCCGTTTCAATGGATTAATCCAATAATCCATCACGGAAGCTTTACTGTCTATGGCACCATTATTTCCCAAAAATTGACAAGTCTTTAAGATTTCACAATCAATACTTCAAACTTTTATTAATCATTTTTTGTTTTCATTCAATTAGTGAATAAGATTTAACTTTAGAAATTATTTTCAGGTATTGTTCGATGATTTTCAGCCCACTTTTTGTCCAAATATTTCGACAAAACAAAAAAATAAGTCAAAACCTTTTAAAAGTAAGTTCAAATGCGAGCCCTTGACCATACAAATTAAAAAAAAGAGAATCAATTTGCAAATTTGTTTGCGTTTTTGTAAAGTTATGCAAAAACATTATGATCAACAATAATGCCTCTTCAACTCGGTGGCCCTGAAATTAACATAGTTTGATCTCACTAGTGATATGTAAGATATGATACATGTTATATATGTACATTTCATGCAATTCAAGTAATTGTAGCTAATTGCATTTGAGGTCAAAGTAATGGTATTGGTTTGTAATTACTTACAATTCAGAAAAAGTAATTCAGGTTTTTCAATTACATATACACTTTTATACAAGTAACAAAATTTTAAACAAAACTTTTAACACAGATTTTTTATCAGGTCTACCAAAATTACTTGTGCTTATATCCGTCAGGCCATAATTATCCTGTAATTAATGTCTCCCTCCTATTGTGCATGGTACTCTGCAAAAAGGAAAAGTTGGAATTCTGAAAACGTAGTGTAATTGAATGTAATTACATAATAATTCGAAATTATTTTTAGTCATCACATTTCAAACCAATATAATTGTAATTGAAATTAATAACAATTTCAATGTAATTGACACAATTCTGACCTTGGGTAGGGGAGTCATTCTTCAAAATAAAGCCAGTTTTTGAACGAGCCAATTCATTTCAAAAAATACTTTGCTTGAGTACATCTAAACTCTTTCTTCAATCACAACTATCCAATCCTGTTGATTTTGAAGCATGTGAAACAAATCATCGCATGAAAGATATGCAAAAATCTGGAAGAAGCGCAATTTCCAAAGAGAAAAGTTACCTTTCATTCCCGTCTTGGAGATCTGGCCAAAGCTGGTCACAAAAAGCCGATACCGATATGAAAGTGACCGACATTGAATCAGACAGGGATGGGTGAACTATTATTAACTTTAATGAGATAAAGAGCAAGTGAGAAAAAATCATTGTATGTCTTCTTTAGGCTACGACTTTAATGAATCTTGGTTAGGGAGTTAAAGTTGGGAGTCGAGTTGAAGACAAGTTACAAAATCCCACTAAATAGCAATCTTTCACAATGACAGAAGAAACCTTCATAGCATGTTTGAAGAGACTCAATGTTTCGTAAGTGGTGCTTGGCAAAAAATGCTCATAAAAAAGTCAAGAAATGTATCAAAAATATGTCAAAAAGTGCAATAAGAAAATATAAAAATTGCAAAAAGTTGAGGAACATTTTGACTAAATTGAGTTGACCCCACACAGAGTCTCTAATTTAAAAAAAGCTTTGTTGTGGAAAAAATTTGGCAAAAACATTTCATATGTCCCCAACTTTAAACATTTGTTAACTTCATAAAAAATAAGGGCCGAAACGATCATTGAAAACATTCATAGCTCTTGTTTTGCATTGAAAATTTGTAAAGTTAAAAAAATGGGCATAGTAACGTTGATTGTTTTAAGTACAAGATGGTGGGTCTTTTGCTCCTCTTGAATGTAGTATAAATAAGAGCTGCTATAGAGAGATAGAACAGAGTGCTTTTGAAAAAAGTGAAAGTACAAAGGGCGACATATTGCAAGCTGGGGCTTTTCGTACCCAAAAGGCTGCTTTTCATATCAATGACAATTTCAGTCAATGGAATAAAATTTTGCGTTCTGAGTCTGAAATGCCTGCACCTAGAATAGATTGATTTCCATACTCATTTTTTTGCTGCACCACAATTGACAATAATTCAAAAACAGATGTCAAAGAAAAATTTTGAAAAAATTTAATTAGCCATTTTTTCTTAATAAACAATGAATAAGTAATTGTTCATGAGAAGTGAGTGTTTCAATTTGTCACAAAAATCTCAACCAAAACATCTTCCAAGCCTTCCAAAAGTAGAACTCAATCACGTATGTTCCGCAAGAACGCCCAAAATCATCAAAAAATGATGAAAAAAATAAAACGTATTTTCATAAAAAGTTTTAAAACATAAAAAATTTCAAAAAATGGTTTAATCACAAGTAAAAAAAACTAGGAACAAGTAGTTTGCATAACCAAGGATCGATCTTATCACATCTCATATTTTGATAATTTTAATCACAATTCAAAGTCCTTACAGGGAAGCCCATTCCTTGTAGCGGTATTAAAAAATACGCCCCCCCCCCAAAAAAAAAAATATTTTCAAAGTGAATCGAAGAAACTATTTGCTAAGACTGTTTAATTAATCTTTTGCCCACCCAATCAAGTGCGACGTCATTCTATCGGAACATAGATTAATTACAGAAGATTCCTTGGCAAGGAACCTTGAGCAAGGAAGCGACACGACATTTTTGATCCCGCCAAGTTAGGCCATTGTATGCAAGTCTAGAGATCACTCAAGACTTTAGCTTTCATATTTTTACCCATTCCAAAAGCAAAAAATACATGAATATGATACCATTTGGTATTCAAAAATGTATTTGAGCTTTAATTTGTTGTTATTTAGGCAAAAAAAGTTATTCACAAGTTCAGTTTTGCAAGAATAAAGGTTAAACAAAATATCAATTTCTTCCCAATTTTTGCCATATTTCAATATATGGAATATAAAATATAAAATTATAGACTCAATTTGACTGAACATGAATTGGGGATAGTATTTAAGTAATTCACAACTAATGTTATTAATAAATACATAACTAACTTGTGCTATCATCCAAAGTAGTAAATTGCATTAAGTAAGACTTCACCTTCTTGAAAATTGAACAAGGATGCTTAAGATGACAACTTTCTTGTCTTTTTCAAGATGGTCTGAAGATCTGTAGAGGTAGGTACCTGAGAAGGATTTAAAATGGCAGAAACCCTTTATTTATTGCTCTTCTATTGCTTCAATTATTCTTTGTCTTGATCATTGAAGCATCAGTTCAGGAGCTTTTTCCAACAGAAATGAAACCATTGCACAGTGGGCCCATGGGTGGAAATTTCAGATTTAAACTGTAATAATAGATTGTTATTAATAGAAAGTTTTAGATTGATTAAAGAAATGCTCTCGCGTTTTTTTGTATTTTAAGCCTGAACCATAAAGTTATGTTCAAAATGGTGAAATCTGGTTGTTTGTTGGATGTCAAAAATAGGTTTTTGGACACATTTACCAAAAGTAAATCTCAAAGCACATAATTTTCCATATATTTGACTAAAACTTTTTATTGATGCTTTCACATGCCATATTTAGTTCATTTTGAACAATTTTGTTGGATTTATATAAATCTAAAATCAAAAGTTTTGTTTCAGACAAGTCAAAAAAATCCACTCTTTCATCAAAAACTTTCAATTTCCGGGGGTGCGTGTCATACACGTATTTTGTTCAATCAAAAAATAGATCATGTTTTTGGAGATTTCCTTGATTAATAAATATGCGTTGAAAATTTATCAACTCATCGCAAAATTTAAAAAAAGGAAAAAAAAATCCAGAATTTTCTTTATAAGTTTCACACTATTAGCAACAGAATCATCACAATTTTATATGTAAGTAAACATCTACATATTGTGGGCATACAAAGTTCTCCATGGACTAGTGGAAGTGCTCTGGGACGGAAACGACGGTGGAAGGAAAGTTTTTCTTCAGGACAAAGTTGGCCGTGTCTCAAGGGCTACAAGAAATGAATATTTGTGGCAACCTCCCTCAACGCTGCAAATGAGACGTTTTTCATTTATGGTGCGAGTAATTTCCCCCTGGAATGCTGTGCCACTTGAAATTCGCAGATCTTCAAACTATCAAGTGTTTAAAAAAGAATTAGACAGAAAAATTAAAAACCTGTTTTCCACCCAAACTCGAGGGAGTAAATGTAAATACTCTGCTTCACTTTCTCACTGTTATCTTTTATTTGCCTTTTTGCTCTTTTACTAAAACCTTTCTTTTTTTACTAATTTTATCTTGTTAACCCTCATTGTTATTGTACTGTTTTTATTTGCTTACCGCCATTTGTCACATGTCTTGCCCACACACTCTTTTATCTACCATTTTGGTGTTTGAGTACTTCTTACAAATACAAATACAAAAATATGTACTATAGATTAGTCAAGTTTCAAATCTCCAGAGCGTTTGATTTTAATATTTGGAAGGATTTCAAATTTCATCTTGGAATTTGAAGAAATGGAAAAAATCAGTTAAATTCAAATTACTCCCAAAAAGGGGGGTGCGCGTCACTTTTTACCAAATTAACATATTTCTGCTATAGTTGCATCAATGTTTAATCTGTTCTTAAAGTTCGCCTTGTATTTGAGAGTGCACACCTTGATTGAGGACTGAAAGAAGGAAAGTACTATTTGGTGTATGGTCAACGTAAAATATAAGAGAAATACCTTTCACCAACAACTTTTTTTTAAATTAAGAGATTTTCTTATGTGCGTATTTTTTCATCCACCGCCAAATATTGTTAAGTCAAGAGTTATTTGGTTTGTGCATTGAGCATTGCTATCTCCAGTTTTGACTGCATTCATCCCATGTTCTTAAATTTGAAAAATAAGTTAATGTTGACGAATAAAGAATTCCCTGAAGAAAAGAACACTTCATTAGAATGCGACAGAAACATCGCCCAAAATCATTTTTACATGACATGACAATTTGTGTACATTCAGATTTTACTTGGGAGTGATTCACTGCTTTTTAAATTACTAAGCCTCATTAAATGATCAAATCCAATCTATTATTAGGTATACATGTTAAAAACTTTACCGATGTCAGAAAATCATAATTGTTCCTGGTAGTTTTTGGACTGTATTGAAGTGCTAGCAAAATATTATTGATTAAACTTGGAAGAAAGACAAAAACCAACTTTCCAGCAAATCATCACTCTGGGCCCACTGTGCATTGTTTCAAAACCAATCTTTGATATGCCTCAAACACCTTAGTTTGCCTTGGCACATCACAAATACTCGTGGTCAAACATCCATTTCAATGTTCAGAGCCAGAGCATGGAGATTTTGGGTACTATTCACAAGCAAGCTTGGGTCAATAAGGTTCTTAGAGCTATAGATCAAAGAGATAAACATGGCAGCTTAAGACACACCTTTTCCTACCCATGGTAATTGGGTTTTTAGATGAGATAATAAGCAATTTGAAGCTCATTCTCCCCTTGGCTGTCTGAACTTTCTTTGCTTTTGTTGTTTAGAGTTAGGCTTCAGTCAGCAAGCGGTTACAAAAGGTGACCATTCCTTGCTGAAGGGTCCTTGCATTAACATACTTGTTGTTGCAGGTTGCACCTGTTTAAACAGGTTTGTCTATCTTTAATTGATCATGTAAGATGTATCTTCAATTTTGGGTTGTCCACCAAAGAGGTTATTCTGCAATTGAGTAAGTCGAACATGTGCCTGAGTAAAGTATTAGTGGATCAATGGCATTTAAGATAATCCAAGTGGTAGATTAGTCTTCAAACAACGCCGAAATCTATGACTATTTTTTTTTAGGTGTCACAATGATTTCATTGTGCATTTGCTTCATAAAAATGAATTCGTTAGTCAATATCAATGAAATCATCAGATGATTTATTTCAAGAGAAGACATGCACCACATGAACAAAAATGATTTATGTTGTTGTTTGGAAAAGAAAAGAGCCTCTAAATAAATTTTTGACTAAGGTGAAGATTGTTTGGTTTGAAACAAATGAATGTATTCATTCCAAATTCTGACATATTTGCTAATTCCTATTTTCATCCAATTTTTAAAAAAGACAAAAGACAATAGAAAAAGCCATCAGAGAAAAGAAATTCGAACGGAACCTCGCACAAACCTCAAAACAAAATCCCAAAGAATTCTACCAATACATAAGTGCTAAAACAGCAAAATCATCCATTGGCCCATTAATAAACTCTGAGGGTTCGAAAATAAACGATGAAAAGGAAATGGCAGAACTTCTCATTTAAGCTTCTCAATGGTTTTTCAAAGTCAAACAGGCGTTCCGGGATGGGACAACATTGGAGAGACAAACGATTTATCCGAGCTAACGATAATCATTCAAACAATTGAGAAAGCTATTGATGGACTAGATTGGGGTTCCTGTCCTGGGCCAGATGACGTGAGTGCCAGATTCATAAAACGCATGAACAAATCTTTGGGCACTCCTCTGAGAAACATATTTTAACGAAGCATTTACTTATCCAAAGTGCCTCAAGCCTGGAAGCTGGCAAATGTCACGCCAATCTTTAAATCGGGACAGAAAAACGACCCAAAGAACTATCGTCCAATCTTGTTTACAAGTACCATTGGAAAACTTCTCTAAAGTTAAATGAAAGAACGCCTCTACAAATTTATGGAACTGAACAAAATCATTCCAGACAGTCAATATGGTTTCATGAGTGGAAGAAACGCTGCACGACAAATCTGATACAGTTTTTTGACCACATACCGACATCTGTAGACTCAGGTAAACCTATGGACGTCGTGTATTTCGACCTAGAAAAAGCTTTTGATGTCGTCTCACATGAACTCCTCATTGAAAAACTGCAAACATTAAAGTTCCCCCAAGATCCTCAAATGGAAAGCCCACTGGCTGAGTGGCCGTAAACGACGTGTTGTACTTAACGGTAATATATCAGAGTGGAGGGCAGTACAAAGTGTTGTTGTGCAAGGCAATATTTTGGGGCCATTATTATTCCTAGCTTACCTTTCCGATCTCCCAAAATATGTCCAGAGCCCAACATTTCTTGCCGCATTCGCAGACGATACAAAAATTGTTCGGGCTATCACGACTGATGCAGACCATCTGGTATTACAGCAAGACATAGATCGGATGAAATTATGGGCCCAAAGAAACAAAATGAACTTCAACGTAGCCAAGTGCAAAGTGACGCAGTTCGGATACAACAATCCAAGACATACACACAAAGTTTGTGGTCTCAAAATTGAGGGAGTTTTAGTTCATAAAGATCTCGGTGTCACCATAACGGTCAATTTAAAAGCTTCGGAACACATAGGAATCATCTCGAGAAAGGCTTACTCAATCCTAGGTCAAGTAAGACGAACATTATCTGCGAGAAGAGCAGAAGTTTTGATCCAAGTATACAAAACCTTTGTGAAGCCTCATCTGGAGTTTGCCGTCCAGGTTCGGAACCCCTGGCTCAATAAGGATAAAAAGATGTTGGAAAAAGTCCAACAAAGAGCCATAAGAATGGTATCCGGACTCTCTGGGTTATACCAAGAGAAATTACACGATGTTTGTTGAGTCATTGATATGCTCGCTACTTTGATACCATGCTCTCGTGCATGGTATCAAAGGCATTTACACGGCATTATGTTATTTCTGTGATATATAAAAACCTGTATCCAAGTAAATAAAGAGGAGTCAAACTAGTTTAGTCTATGACTTAACAATGTTGATCTGACAACATTAGAGAGAAGAAGGGAAAGAGGAGACGCCATTCAAATTTTCAAAATGATGAGAGATCTCGATCATTTACAACCAGATCAATTTTACAAGCTCATCAATCATGAAATATCCGCACGCGAAAAACCCAAGGACACTTGTCCGTTCCCAGTCGCCATTTGGACATTCGAAAGAACGTTTTCACAATACGAACAACGCACCTGTGGAACAGCCTGCCCATTTCAGCACGAGCATTTCAAACGATGAATGACTTAATATCTTGGTACGATTCACATATTTAACAGGTATATCTTTATTTTATTAAACCCACTATAACCATGCAATATATCTTCCTAATAACCAAACATGGTTCCTGAAGATCAAATAAACCTTAAACCTTATATTACAATAAAAATGATAAGGAATTGGTCACATTTTTCATGGTCAAAATTTGTTCACCACGGCACACTCAATCAACGAGCGAAATAACATGTCTAGCTCGAGAGCTTTACTTTGTTTGGGGAGCCTTTAGGTATTTGCTTTGTTATTGTCTGACCACGACAAGTCAATTACCATTTGGTCACCTTAATTACCTGCTCATATCAAGTTTGTTTTGGCAAAGTCAGGATTCAGTGTTCCAAATTGAGTGAGTGTTACCCGTTCGTGCTTTTTGGCCTGTGAATTTCTAGTTCTTCAGCCTCAACAATTTCCCATTTCATGAAACGATAGGGTGGGGTCGGCCCCCACGTCGTAAACTCAAGCCATTTTGCATAATCAGAGAAATTGAGACGGCTTGTTTCAAGTGTTGTTGCTACAAGTAAATCTCTACTTTCCGAAGAGATACAGCGATCATTTAGTGATCTTTTTTGACCGGTTTTTGTCGCAGAACAAGTTTTATTCAATAATAAGAGCCCAAAAGTTGCCCCATAAGCTTTATACAGGTCAATTCGCATTTGTTTTGGTGTGCACTATGTATATAGCTGATAAGATCTCAATTGTCATCAATTCAAAATAAAATGGCCTAATTTTAAAAATTAATATTTTCTTATAGCAAGGTGAGCTGTTTTTGAAACGAAGAATTTATTTGCAATTGACACATCGTTGAGGTCAGTCAAAAAATATTGCAGAGGGCTCTTGTTTTTGTGTTTAACCCTTCATTGTTTGGTTCAAAATCACTTAGTCAAAACGTCAAGCTTTGGATGACCAAGCGAGAAAATATACCTTCCACCGACATATCCGTGCCAGAGCAAGTGGACAAAATGCGACTTGGATGGACCTAAAAATGAAAATTTTGAGACTTAAATATAAATTTAAATGATTTGTTTTGTTCGACATCAATACTTACTTCAAACCTCGTCAAAAAGTAGTTCATGAAAACTTTCAATTCATAAGGGGTGTCTGTATTTGACGGTCAGAAACTTGACGGAGACAAGATTAGTCAGGTTTGGGATAAGAAAAATGCCTCCTCCGTGAATGAACGGTATTTTACCCCATGGAATCGGCAAAGTGCCCGATGCGTAAGCAAATTATGTGTCCTTCGGCATTGAAAAATGCCCGTTGTGGGAGTTCAGTGTGTGATGGGATTGAAAAAATGCCCGATGTATGAACGGTGAGCAACAAATTGTGGAAAAGTCCAACGAAATTATAACCGGTTTCTAGATCTTCGATCATATTTAATCCAATTAACACCTTTCATGAGACCAAATCCTATTATTTCACTTTGAACGAGCTCAAAGTTCATTGGAGGGATTGTGGTGGAAAAGTGGCCTAGAAGGCAAAGTGCATGAGGGTTTGGTCTCATTTAAGGTGCTAATTGGAGGAATTCTCGGTTGGTTGCCCAACATTTGCCTTTTTGAGCCGAGAAGGCGTCCAAAATCCGTCCTTTTGCGTTATGTACTGGGGGGCGAGCCAAACTAACGATATTGGAAAATGCCATAAAAATGACACGGCGAACTTAATCTTGCTTCCATTAAAAAATATCAAAAGTACAATAGAAACTTTGTGACTATCTATCGCTGGATTGGATTGACTTGAATTAACTTTGCCGCATATACAGTCTCCTAAATTAAACAAGAGATGCCATTTTTCAGAAGCTAATGGCATTTCTTTGGGTATTGTTTTGGCTTTTTCAACTTCTAGCTATATTCAAAGCTGACCTGACTCATCCTTAACCATCACATACATCGATTGATGGTCTGTCTTAGATTATTATAATGTTTATTTTGAATTTTGCCGCATCAAAGTTATAAAATGTTCAGATTGTTTTGGTGGGTGCATACCCCGAGTTTGAGAACGTCGAAAAATTCGACGTTCTCAAACTCGGGGTTTTTGCAATATCGTTCGTTTGGCTCACTCATGTAGAGTTAAAGGACTATAAATACATGGGTTGGTCCGCTTAAAATGCACGGTAATCGTCACGGATTTGAAACCAACTTACAAATCATACAAATACAATGCACGGAGTACGTACTTTGTGATATTAAGTTTTTGAAAATAAGACCTTTGATTTTCAACATTCTAAAATGTTCTTTCAAGACCAAAAACAAGTATTTGGTAAGTGTCAGGTTTTTGGAAGTGCACAAGGTCTCCTTTTTAAATTTTCAATTTTACTCATACTTCCAAATTTTGGTTTGGAATCTCGCTTAAAAATCCCAATTAGATTTACAGAACAGATTGGTTCAATTTCACAGTTTGAACATTAAGAATGTTTTGTGTCACTTTAGATTGTGCAAGAAAAGTGTTACTGTGGGATGATTTTGTTTCACTCTTGAATACTTCGTAAAAATTGAGACGGCAACGTATTTTCAAGTTTTGTTCTTGTGGTTGACTCAGCTCATAAACCGGTTTGTGAACGTCGTCATTCTCGTTTTGCTTTCTTCGGAATCAGAATTCGAGACTGCGCGTCGCCTTTTTCCGACCTTCATTATTGCCCGATACGATTTTCGACCTTCAAGAGTGCCCGCGGCTGCTCTTTTTTGGCCTTCATTACTGCCCTGTTGTCTTTTTTCTTGGCCTTCAATACCACCCTGGTTGTGAGAGTCAAGTGCTTTTGATCGGCTTTTTTTGCGTTCAATTTCAATACCACTCAAACACACATAGTATGTGTATTAGTCTTAACCTCCTGGACAACTCTACTTTCCTTTTCCATCTGATCAGAATCAATGGAGGCCCTAATCTTAGCTTGAACCAAGGTCAATTTATTTTGGAGGCTAGCTACAACTACTGGATTTGAAGTACGCCGAAGTCTATTCGAAAGCTGACAACTCCGTTTGAACAACTTCTTTCTAACCTTTGGAATTCTAGACAATGGCCTACCTTTTGCCACTATTTCTGGAACACCAATGGACAAACAAACCTCGTCAAAAAGGGAAATAAGCTTATTTATAGCTTTATCTTTTGATGGTTCCTGCTTTAGAATGGAAATCAAGTCCAACTCGTCTAATCTTTCAACAATAATGGGCCAGTGTTCATCTTTGAACTTAAACTTGGCCACGCCCACCTTTTGAGCAGGTTTAACTCTAGAGCTCGCCGGCTTTTGAGTAATGGTCGACCCTATCTCAAGAATGTGATGATCTGAAAGGCTACATGGGGCAACATGGACATACTGGATCAGATCAGGGTCATTGGAAAAAACTAAGTCCAGAACACTCTCTGCTCTGGTTGCAACACCAACGTGTTGAGAGAGATTACGCAAGATCGCAAACTCTTCTAATTTTTCGAAAGACAACGATGCTGTTTTCGAAATGGGAATGTACCCATCTGGACTAACCTCCCACTCTACAATGCTAGCCGGAAAATTGAAGTCGCCAACTACAAAGAGTCGACAACAAACCTCTCGATCTAGCTCCTTTCGTGTAAATTCGAGCGCCGAAAGAAATGAGGAAGAACTACAAGAAGGTGGCCGATACATTGTTACTATTGTAAGATCAAGAGCCTTGACGTGGCAAATCAAAACTTCGAACTCTCCATTCGACTTATGAACATGACTGAGAAGTAAGTCTTTCCTGACATATAGACATACGCCCCCATGTGGGAAAATGGGATTCTCAGGGCGTACTCTATCACATCGAACTAGCTTAAAACCAGCTATTGCTACTTCTTCGTCAAAAACTCCTGGACGAAGCCAAGTCTCTGTAATGGAGATGAAGTAGACCTCTCTATCAATGGCTAGCTCCTCCAGTACTTTGACCTTTGTGTTGTCTTTTTTGGAAATCAGACAATGCACGTTCAAATAGAGCCCTTTTATGGGCTTAAGGTCTTCCGATGGACCAAGTCTATCAGTTCTTGGACCTTCCTGTCTAACCTTAAAAAATCCTGCTTACCAACAAAATTTTGCTCTACAGGAAGGGATTTTTGGGGAGGGGGAGGGGCGACTACATTGGAGTAGGACCTAGGTTGCCCATAGGAAAAAGTGGGATGAGGAACTGGGTTATGGATGTTGGGGAGAAGGGTAGAAATAGAAATAGGTTTTGAGGTGAGGGAAGGGAAATGGGACAAGGAGTTGGGAGGAGGAGGAGGACGAGAACGGGGAGGGGGGATGCTAAAAGGATAAAATGTTTGGGGGATTGGTTGGGGATTGGATGCTAACCATTAACCATATCTAGGAGACCCAGATTTTGCTGGTCTCGGTTTCCTCTGAGTACCTCGTACATGAACCTGTCTACACTCCACATTGAAACATGTCCCACTACTCATTGACCTACGACACATGTACGGGTGGAAGAAGGGGCACTCGACCTTTGAGCACCCTTTCTTGTCGTATTTCAAGCGCCCAAACTTTAACAATTTTTGACACCACTGTGTATGTTCAAAAGAGCTACAACCTTTTCTATCAGGACTACAAGGCTGCCTTTTGAGGCCAAGACAAACTTCCTTACATGCTCGAGCTTCCTGAACAATTGTTGGTTGAGCTACTTCAACCAACTCGACCTCAGTTACCTCTGTTTCAGTGGAGTTGTCTACAGTTGAGTCCACCTTTGAATCAACGAGCTTTCTGGTCTGACTAACCCGAGCAACCAGAGCCTCAACAATGAAAGCCTTCTTGCCAACAGAGGGGTCCTTCCCTTCTAAGGCTAAATGCAGACATTTCTTAGCCTCATCGCTAACCTGACTCAAGATAGCCTCCATCATGTAAATGGAAGGAAAAAGTAACAACCAGCTCTAACAAAAGTAATGAGAGAAGAAGGGGGTGTGAAGAAAGATTAACAGGAAACAACAATTAGGTGAAGAAGCTGACCAGACTGACCTAGTCCAAGAGGGGGAGCCAAACAAACAATTTCACACCTAACTGTGAGAAGACAGAACCTCACCTAATGGAATAGTACTAGTGATGTAAAACAAGCTGACTGGCTTGATGGCATCGATGCCAATGCTTCCTGCAATGCAGCCTCGGAAAGCATCGAGCATGCTTGATTCATTTTCAGCTGATTCAGCGCCGCCAATTTCACTTGAAAATTTATATGGCTTTGATAGCGCAAAATCCCATGGCTGATCGTACATGCCTAATAGTTTTATAACTAGTGATGGATTTAAAGCATAATTAGTGCCAAACAAAATCAATATCCAATGGAAGAATGTCGTTTTCAAGTCATCTGGCTTTTAAAAATGGCTTGAGGTTGTTCAGAGAAGGAAGACGTGTGACAAGAAAAATAATGTGATTAGTGCTGCGACATTCAAATCATAAAGACCAAATCTCAAAAAAAAAAAACAGTCTGAATTGACAGAAATGCAAATGCTTTCACAACTTAACATTTTCATTAAAACTGTCGTTGGATGTCTCTTTGAAGAGCAATTCAAAATTTACCAGTGTCACTTAGGTAGAAATTTTGGCACCTTGGTTTTTAGGTCTAAATATGACTTTGCCGTCCTTTGGCTCTTCCATAATCAAGTTCCGTTGGAAGTAAACATTAAAAAAACAAAAATTTCAAGGTCGACATGGGAAGCCCTCTACGCCGTTTTCTCAAGTACCTGAAAGATGCCTCGAAAATCCGTTTTCTTGAACAATGACACCGCATATCTCCTGACGCAAATCTACCCCCTCATAGTAGGTGCACATACACAAAGGTGGACTCAACTGTAGACAACTCCACTGAAACAGAGGTAACTGAGGTCGAGTTGGTTGAAGTAGCTCAACCAACAATTGTTCAGGAAGCTCGAGCATGTAAGATAGTTACCATTCTCTATTATTTAATAGGAATACATATAATATTTACCAGCTAACATCTGTACGTGCACCGTATGTGGTTCACCAGTCATGCTCACTACTCCGAGCCCAACTATCACTGCCAACCAATATCCGTCATCTTCTATATATTGCTTTAATTAAACCTAAATTGGCGTATGGAATTGAGTATTTTGGGCACACGTCGGCAATAAAGAGTTTAATCCCTCTGCAAAAAAGCGCTATCAGATGGATAGTGGGAGCCAAAAGAAGTGCCCATACGAGTGAATTTTTCAAACGATTAGACATTTTAAAAATAGAGGACATAGTCAAAGTTAATCGAATCAAATATATGGCTCTATGTATAAAAAGTCATATTCCAGAAGTAGTAAATCTTTACACACATAAGATCATGAGAGGAGGAGCTTTGTACTTTAATTTGCCATTTCACCGGTTGAGTTGGCACCAAAACTTGCCACACTTTAGCTTTCCCAAGGCTTGGAATGAAGTCAATAA
>JAAGOF010000315.1:248433-270122 GCA_010645155.1 Tigriopus japonicus
ATAGGAATACATGTAATATTTACCAGCTAACATCTGTACGTGCACTGTATGTGGTTCACCAGTCATGCTCACTATTTTTGTTTTTTATTTTCCTTTAAGCGGTAATACTACTACAGGCATTTGAAATATGAAATAAACAACGAAAATTTCGGAAATCAAAATGTATGTATCCAATATAGGTTCAACTATGTTTATTTGCATCGTCTCCCATGCCATATTTTGTTAGGGATATTTCTTGATGTAACAGCAGTAGCCAGCAGCACTTCAATCTTTTAGAAACCTGGTATTGAGGAACATATGATGCAAATTGATTGATGCAAAAGCTTAAAGGTGAAATCAAAATTCACGTTGCAAAGGCCAAGTCAATTGACAACATGGTGATGGATATGAATTCGTAACTTTGTCACTCGAAAGTATTTTAAGGTACATATGGGAAACACGTTCTTGTGGTCTGATGATAGCTGTGCCAAATTTATGGTATCTTGAGCCAAATATACTTTTTGTTAAGAAGACTTGGACAATGAAGTAACAAACATCTTGAAATCATGAAACACATTGTAAATAACAAATGATACAATACATTTGTATGGGACAAGCTAAACATTTGAATTGCCAGGATGAAGATGTCTAGTGAATTGGCAAAGCAAAAAGTTATTAATGGGGAAAAGTGGCATGCCTGCGATTGGTAAACCTTTCAATGTATGTGACAAGTGTGGCTGAGTAATGACAAGATCGCATTCTCATGCCACAGCTGGATGTTATTCATGTGGTTTTTATCTTAAATACGTCCAAATACACAACAAATCAAGTTTTATTCTCAAACGAGAGTCTAAAAAAAATTTTTGTCTTCTTAATTATTTATTCATTCAACCAAGGAATATAAGACAGCACTGGGGCAGTCACCTTAAGGACCTTGTTCAGAGGCCCATATCAGCAAAAAAGCTTGATGCCATTCTGATTCCATTCCAATACAAGATCGTGTTGTGACTTAGCATCAACGGCTAAAAGATTGAAAATCAGCATCAAGCCACATCCCTAAATAGTACCCTTTCTGGCCGACAAGAAAGAAGAAAAAGCAAGAGTTTCGACTAACTCAAGACAGAGTGTCAGACAACCAATCTCACACCTAACTGATAAGAGATAAGACAAAGGATAACATACAATGAAGAACAAAACCTCAAATATGGAAGAAAAATAATGGATGAAAAAGACAAACCAGTGATTAAGATCGCTAATCAAGGCAAATTAATATGCAGGTATAACTAAATATGTAAGTATGAAAAGGACATTAAAAACGACAAAATAGAACTTAGGAACTAAAGGTCTGAAAAAAGACACACAAAGAAAAGATAGTAGGAAAAATAAAAATGAAGTGAAAATAGATGAGAATACGAAAAGAGTACGACCAAAAATGTTAAAGATAGAAATAAAGCAGTAAGAGAAAGGCAAATAAATATGCAAAAATGGCTTACCTTGGATCCAAACGACCACGACACAACACAACACAACACAACACAGTACTTAGTCTAAACCGGCCCGTAATTCATGAGCAACGCAAAAAACGTGTGCTCACGACGACAGACGAGAAGAGACTTATAAAGGATTTCTTCCGACAGCTTCAATCCGATCCCCATTAGGAATCGAACCTACGCCGTCTGGGGAAGCACTTAAACTCGGCACTTTTAAGAACGCGCTAGTACGTGTGGCCACTCTGGCTTCCATGAAAAATGGATTTCTCCCGACAGCTTTGTTAAAATTATTACTTCCTTTAAAATATTCCGGCACAAAACTTTGAAAACCTAACCGTAAAAACAACTTGAACTAGGAAGAGGTGCTTTCTGATTACGTTTCAATGTATCTTTGGCATGATAAAAGAAAACCAAACAAGAAAGAATAAGAGCTTCATTAAGCAATGGAGAAAAATTGTTGAGCTTCATTAAGCAATGGAGAAAAAGTGTTGAGTTAAAGGTTTTGCGAAGTTGTTCAAGAGTTGAAGACTGCATAAAATTTAAAATCCCTCCATACCCGTTTATTTCATTTACTTGTTGATTTTGGTATTCACATCTTCAAAGGAAACCTTGGTCATCTATCGTAATTATTTTTTCGATCAGTTGGTCACACACACACTTTAGATCATAAAAATCATTGAAACCAGATGAATGTGCCTTTACCGAGATTTCAATAGTTCTCCATCCTTAGAAGGTCAAAAAGTTGTGATGTATTCAATTCTGGTTATTATTGGTAGTTGTTGCTACCTATGAAGTACTCTAAACCTTTGTCATTAACCTACTTACAATTTGTATCATTAACCTACTTACAATTTGCATCATTAACCTACTTACAATTTGTATCATTAACCTACTTACAATTTGTATCATTAACCTACTTACAATTTGTATCATCAACCTACTTACAATTTGTAAAATCAACATTAAATGTAAAGAAGTTCTAGTGCTGATACTTATTAAAAATAAATATCAGCACTAGTCAATTTCATTGAATTTCATTTTGAGACAAAATAAATAACACTTGCACCCGCATTCTGTTAATGCAAAAATGGGTTTGACAATGAACTCAAAACACGTTACTTCAATTTGATTGGGATTATATATATTCCAGATTTTCTAAGTTATTCAAGTGTGGATGATTTAACACTGGTCTGGAAAGGAAACCCGTGGACACTGGAGATGTTTCTTGCTCTTTATTTCTCAAGAACTGTTTCACACAGAACATTATTTGCCAGGAGGCTAGTGCTTGTCGCTCAACTATTTTTTTCGCCTTGATTTTTTAAAGTTGTTTCGTATCAGAGGCTTTGTTGACTTCAATAACTTTTTACATACAGAAAGTTCGCACTAAAGGAAACACATTCATTAAGTTTTTTATCATTCTTCATAAGGTAACTTTCTAGCAGATTTAAGTAACGCATGGTATAAGGCTTGGTTAACAAAACAAAGATGAATGGGATTTTGGTGTCAAGGCTTCGGTTTTCACATGATTGTCACAAATCACACAAAACTCAAATGAAAGGGCCCTTTCCATGTTGGTTCTTTGAGCATAAGCAACTTGCAATTCCAGAACCAGGTAGAGTCACTAGTTAAGCAAGGTTGAAGTAGGTTCGAGGCCCAAAAGCCATGTCAAACCATTCCCATACACTACTTTTCAGGTTGATTTTTTCTGTTAAATACTCCCGTGGAACTTCTCTCGACAACGAGTTATGAATGACGACTGTGTTGGCAACTAACTTGTTTGTCTTCTCATGGCAGGGTGTCATATCTGAGAATTGAGCAGGACATTCAAAACCATCATTTTGCTTTAAGAGTAAGGTTTTACTTTGTTAACCTGTAGGAATCTGAGATGCATGCATGCAATTCAATTGTTGTAAGCAAGTTTCAAACAAAATTACGTAAATTAGATTGTGCTTCATCTCGTCCCAATGCATGTAGATTTATTTCATGGTTGATCAGTTTTGGCCTCGCTGAAAAGATCCTATGAATCATAAATTCAAAAAAGGCGGGATCATACTGGTGATGTGACTTGGGCAAGTAATGAGTCATCACAGACACCCAAGAACAAGTTGTTGACAAGCATTACTTGGGCAATACACCAATATACTTGGCAAGCTCAAGGAACATTGGAAGATGCAGTTGTCGGCAGTTGCTCTTTGAAGAGTTAAGATACTTGCAGCAGAAGAAAAAATGTCAAATTGCATTTTCGATGATCTTTTGACCTTAATAATTTAGCAATAAATAGTGGAAGTGATACAAAAAAATATTTCAATTTGGATAGCATTTGCAAAACCATGTTTTTTTTGTTTCGGTTCTAGGCCACACATGAATGCACTTTTGAGGCTAATCAAGACCGAGATTTAGAAGTCACACTTCCAGAACAATCTCGTTTACTCAGAGTTGCCGGCATGAAAAAGTAAAATGCCAAATCTTTTTTAGTATTCTCGAAATATTTTGCATTTCCCCATGTGAGAGAATTGAAGTGTGTAATTTTCTTAAAAATACATCCTTTCAAAGGTATGGGCCCTTTTTAGCTGAATCAGCCTGGTTTAGTGAAATTCGGATGGCAAGTTTATTCTTCGTTCATAGCAAATTTGGCAAACCTGTTAGCTGGGAAAAGTACTTGTACAAACACCCAAGCTATGCCAAGCTTCAGCAAGCCCAAGCACTGTGCCAGTACAGCTTGCCCAATCTCTTGTTTGCCCGCCATCACTAGATCATACTAAAAATGTTACTTGTAAAAGTCGTTAAAACTGCTAAAAATTTTGGACAGAATGTTTGATGTTAATATATAGCCTTCAAGAATCGATTGATACATATCTTAGTTCTTGGCGAGCCCATCTATTTTAGGCATAATTTTGTACCACCGTGTGAGCTTCAAACAAAGAGAAAAATGACAATCAGCACCATTTTGAGGTAGAAACGGTTGTGGGTGCTTCTGTTTAGTCTGTGACCTTAATTTATGATTAGTCAGCATGGCTTTTTGATTTTTGAACACAATAATATCGCAGCTGAGCTCAAAAAGACTCGAAATACGAAGAGAAATCCACTTTGAAATGGAAGCTGCAATTTCATCAACAAGTTTACCGTCTAACCCAATCAATCGTACACTAAACGCTAAATTTACTGTAAAATCGCGAATCCTCGTCTAATTTTAAAACTCCAAAAATGAAAGGCGGTCTTTTGAATAAGGCGCATCTTTTACCTTTGATTGGCGCAACTCTTGCGCCAGGCCAACTGCGCCAAAAATGGACCACCGCAACACCATATCTGCTCCCCTGGACGCGGATATAGCGCCCAAGGACATCGTGACTCAGCTTGGATGTTCCAAAAGGCTCGTTTTCAATGTAAAAAAAGCTCAAGAAAGAGGGAAAGGACGTGAAAAGGAAGCCTTGGGGTGGCCTTAAAGCCAAGAAAACAGGCGCTGCGTCATTGCGCCGACTGAAAAATGCCATCAAGAAGAAGTCCAGGAGGGCTCTGAGGGAGCATGCAAGGCTCCTAAGGATTGCACACACTATGGCGCATTATTGGCGTAAGAAGGGGCTTCCTTTGTCTCTTGAAGCTTCGAGCTCCAAGTTTTTTTTCCTCCATTCTGCGCCGTAGTGTATGCAATCCCTAAGCCCTCCTGAGCTTCTTTTTGATGGCGTTTTTCAGTCGGCGCAATGGCGCAGCGCCGGTTTTCTTGGCTTACATATTTTTCGGGGTGACATTTTGGCCACACCGAGGTTTCTTTTCGACGTCCTTGTCCTCTTTCTTGAGCTTTTTTACATTGAAAACGAGCCTTTTGGAACAAACAAGCTGAGTCACAATGTCCTTGGGCACTATATCCGCGTCCAGGAGAGCAGATATGGTGTTGCGGTGGTCCATTTTTGGCGCAATTGGTGTGGCGCAAGAGTTGCGCCAATTAAAGGTAAAAGATGCGCCTTATTCAAAAGACCGCCTTTTGTTTTTGGAGTTTTAAAATTAGACGTGGATTTGCGATTTTACAGTAAATTTAGCGTTTAGTGCACCATTGATTGGGTTAGACGATAAGTTGAGGGTAGATCTGAAATCAAAAGAATTAGCCCGTTTTGGCTCCATCTAGTGGCGATTTTTGTAACCTTCAATTAAAATTCTTCTTTAGTGTACACTTGACCCCATCAACATCATGGACCATATTGAACAACCTAACAATTCTTTTTGTTGTCGTCCTAACGACAGACCTTCAAAAGGGGTCCCAATATATTTTGTCAAGGATTATTAACGATTATTTCTTCTGACCTTGGGTAAACCTCGGTTTTTGTGACTAAGACATTACGGTGTTTTTACTGATGCAAAAGACTGATTTCAAATGTTGGAGACCCCCTATAACACATTAATCCATATGGAGGAAGTGAACTTTGTTTAGAATACGTGATCAATCCTGAAGGTCTAGGGTGCAGGTGTAAGTATTTCTGTATTTGTCTTTGAATCATCTTTGGGCTAAATAGAAGCAAAAGGTGCAGAAATGTTAAACATGCAAAAATGTAAATATTGTGAATAAAAGCAGTTTCCATCAATATAACGTAGGAATGTGTTTGATTTGAAATAAAAATCCCATTCATGTTTCGTATGTTGACCATGTGGTCAACGTTTTATTATGCAAAAGGAATGAGCAGAAACCGCGTCGAATGAGAAGCATTTGGTTACTTACGATTTATTACCTTTCAGCTTTGATGTTTGCTTTGTTCACGCAATCAATGCAACGAACAATGCGATCATTTATTTGACACCTTGGCAATTGCCACTAGACTTTTGGGTCGTTCTAGTTCCATTAAACGTTAAATAAAGAAAAGATGCAAGCCAGCATGCTCCTCGTGGTCGGTTTCTTTGGCTTTATTCTTGCTTCCATTGATATTCAATCTCAATATACATGGTTAGATGAGAAATGCCTTTGTTCGTGGAATGTTATCAGATCTGTTTCGTAAGTTGGTGGACGGGTCGGTTTAATAAAGAGGCGCTTATCATTCAACTAACAACAGTCTATTCAGGTGTAGTCTGGTCGGAGGTTAATGCCAAGATGGCGATAAGGAAAAAGAGTTGGTTGGAAGAGCAGAAATGCTCGCTATTGGAATGAGGGAAGAAGTCGATAGGAAGAAGGAAATAGATTGGATCATACCATGCCCCTTTCTTTTGAGAGCAAAATTAAACACGAAAGGAAATTTATATTAATTTTGTTCTATGGCGTGAAGCGGTCTGGGGGTCGGGAAGATCGGGTACTTCTTCGAACCGGGTCTTCTTCTGGTTCTGGCGGTGGTTTGTCGGGAGCTGGGATCAGATGATCGGGAATTTCCCGGAGAAATTTTTTGTTCCTCCAAAGAACACGGCCAGAAGGAAATCGGAGGTGGTAGCGTCGATGATTGGGGCTACCAACGACTTTGGCGGATGAATTCCAACGCTTGGAGACGGGATCTTGGACGAGAACCGTTGATTCTACGGGTATCACGTCCCGAGGTTTGGTGGAGCGGTCGAAATATAATTTCCGCTTCTTCGCATTTTCGAACCGGCGATGATCGGCGTCATTCGCCGTCTGTTGCCAATGTGGGTCAAACGCACTAGGATGAGACGGAACTTGGGATCGGAGAGGGTGACCAAATAGTCTTTGTGATGGTGAGAGGCCATCTTCACGAGGTCCGTTCCGGAGTTCCAGCAATCCGGCATGGAACAGGTCACTCTCAATTCGTCCTTCATTTTTGGCCACCAGATATTTCACTATCTTCACTGTCACTTCCGCATGGCCGTTGCTTTGGGGATTGTGAGGTGAAGATGGGATCCATCGCACTCCCCACTCGCGAAGAAAATCGAGGAAGAGGATTGAACGATATTGAGGTCCATTATCGCTCCGTAGGGTGTTAGGTACTCCCATCAACGAGAAAAATATTCGGAATTCTCGGATGAGATCGGACGAGGATGGGCTGGCCGAAAATCGAGAGAGCATTGGATAGCCTGAATATCGGTCCGCATACACAAGATAGTGGTGGGTGCCATACATAAAAATGTCGCTGGTCACCATCTCAAACGGTCGAGTCGGAACGACTTCTTGGATGAGTGGTTCAGCGGCTGGGCTCGGACGATATATTTGGCACTGGTTACAAGCTTCAACGGTGGTGGCTATGTCGTTTGAAAAGCCCGGCCAGAACACTGTTTGGCGCGCACGCCGTTTGGTCTTTTCAATCCCCTGGTGAGAGGAGTGAAGCCGGCGAAGCACGTCTTTCACAGCTGAGGGGGGAATCACAATTCGACAGCCACGCAACACCAAATCGCCGTCGACGGAGAGCTCGTCTCGCATCTTGGAGAAAAGACGGACGTACTGCTGATTGGCGGAAACGCTTGAAAATCCGTCCAAAACAGCCTGACGCAAAAGGGCGTAATCCGCGTCGTTTCGGGCTTGAAGGCCGAGATTCTCAACCACGAGATCTTCGGACACGCGGTGGATCGCATCGGTGACGAGGGTACCGATGGCGAGGTCGCACGAGTCGTCTTCTTCGGATTGATCGGGGTCTGAGACGGGAGCTCTGGACAGAGCATCGGGGATGCAATGATCGCGTCCGCGTTTCCAATCCACCGTGAACGAGTAAGTTAATAACTTGGTCCGATAATTTTGAACACGGGGATTGTCAATGGCGTCGATCGAGAACTTGTTGAACAAAGACACCAGAGACTTTTGGTCGGTGAGCACCGTGAAGTGGGGCAATCCGGACAAAAAGATCTTGCACTTGTTGATGGCCCACTGTTGCGTTCCCTTAAGGAGACATCTATTCTCGGGAACGATTCTAGAACGAATGATTTATTCTCCAAGAGCAATCAGCAGATATCCACAATGTACAGATAAAACCAAATAATGGAACATCTCCCCCCCATGTTGGAAGTAAAACATAAGAACTTTAAATGCTAACACTCATAAAGGGCACATCCACTCACAGGCCACACGTCGAAATTGTTAACAAATAAGTCAATATAAGATGCAAAAAGAACGAACAACACGAAGGATTTAAATAAATTGGATATGATCATCAAAACGAACAGTTCTCTTCTTGCGGAGACGGCGACTTCTACGGTTTCGGAAAGGGGCGCAAACTGGTTCCCTCTGAATTAAGGGTTCGAGTGAAATAACTGATGTGTCAGGGCGGAGAAATCGCCGGTTTCGACGAAAGCGACCACCAGGTGTATCCACTAAGTAAGAGCGCCCATGAACGAGCTTTTCTACCACCACGCCCCCTCCCGACCAATTTTTGTCGAGCGGTGATTGAAGTAAAACCCGATCGCCCGGATAAAAAGGGGCTAGATTTTTACCACCCGCGGTTTGAGCGGACGTTTCCCGAGACCGAGCTCGAGCCTCCACAAAGCCTGGAATGTGGGGGAGAGGTGGACGTGCATCAGGTAGTAGTCCGCGTTGATGACGCCCAAAGAAAACGAAAGCCGGGCTGAACCCATTTGCCCGTGGCGTGTTGCGCCATGCTAAAAGGGCAGCACGAAAAGCGGGATCATTGAGGTTGAGCTTCATCAAGAGCGATTTCATGGATTTAACGGCGGCCTCGGCCAGCCCGTTGCTTTTAGGATTGTAGGGCGATGATGTCTCATGTCGGATGTTAAATGAACGACAGAAATCCTCGAATTGTTGACGGAATTGGGGTCCATTATCACTCTTGATGTGGGTCGGAAAGCCATAATCCCAAAACCAGTGGAGAAGAATGTGGCAAACTGCCGAAGTTGTAAGTTTTAATTTAGCGACGAGGGGAAATCCACTAAAACGGTCCACTAAAACTAGATAAGATCTGCCTTCTAAATCGAACAAATCAATCGCAACCCTTTCCATTGGATGGGTCGCTATTTCTGAAGAAATGGGTTCCGGAGCAAGAGAAGGCAAGGATGCCAGACACATCGGACATCCAGCGACTTTTAGCTTGACGTCATTGATCATTCCCGGCCATAGGTATAGCTGACGGGCAAGTTCACAAGTTTTGGTCATTCCAGAGTGTGATTCATGAAGAAGATTTAAAATGGTTGCTCTGGCAGGTTGAGGAACAACAATACGATGGCCGGATAGTAAAAGACGATCCTCGATGTGTAAAGAATCAAAGACCCCCTTGTAAGCATTTAACTCAACCGAAAGGGTCCCATTTAAAACGCAATCTCGTAGTTTTTCGTATTCAGGGTCCACGTTTGATGTTATAATGTCCAAGGCCGGGTCTCCAGCGTCTATTGCCGCACAAACATCGATCTCTTGATCTGGTTCAGCCGGAAAGTACGGCGCCCTGCTCAAAGCATCCGCTATACAATGAGTTTTTCCCGCAGACCAAACCATAACAAAAGAGTACATAAGGAGGCGTTCCCTCATGCGTTGGAGTCGATCATTACCTAAGGCACTAAGAGGTTTTTCGAAGATTCCAATAAGAGGGCGGTGATCTGTTATTACAGAAAACGAAGCACTGCCACGAAGGTAAAAATCGCACTTAGAGATTGCCCAAACTACTGCAGAGCATTCTAATTCAATAGTAGCATAGTTTTTCTGAGCAGGCGTAAGGGAGCACGAACCACACTGAATTAATCGAGGACGAGAATTCTCATCCCGTTGGATTAGGGCATATCCCAATCCGTGGAGCCTTGACGCATCAGTTAGAAGTTCGGTGGGAAGTTCTGGATTGAAGGGGTGAACGACGTCAGAGGAGCACAATAATGCCTTTGTGAAAGCAAATTCATTTTCATGAACATCCAGCCACATAAAAGCATTCGACTTCTTGAGGAGTTCCCTCAAATGAACCGTGGAATGAGCTAGATCAGGTAGGAAATATCCAAGTTGATTTGTCAATCCCATGAATGATCTCAAATCTGATACGTTTTTAGGCCGAGGAAAGTTTTTGATTGATGCGATTTTCGAAGGATCGGGCTTAACACCCTCGGAAGTTGCAAGGAAACCAGCAAATTTAACTGACTGGCCGACTTCAAGCTTTTCCAGAGATAGCTTGATGCCAGCAATCCGACAACGGCCAAGCACAATCCGGAGGCGGGAAAAAAGAAGATCTCTGGTCGGAGCCTGAATTAGCATGTCGTCCACAATTTTAAGGAGCCAAGGGAGTCCATGAACAGCGGCATCCGTTCTAATATTAAACTCGTCGGAGCTGGAGTTTAATCCCATGGGGGCAACAAGATATTGAAAACGACCAGAAGGTAAAAGAAAAGTTGTGAGGTCTGCACTCTCATCGTCAAGTGGCACCTGAAAATATCCATGCACCGCGTCCACCTTGGCAAACCATCGAGAAGTTGGCCGGATCTGGCGGATAAGATCTGGGACAGATGAGAACGGGTGTACTGGTCGTTTCACTGCCTTGTTGAGAACGCGGTAATCAGTGACAAGCCTTACTTTCTTGCCACCAGGCTTGCCAACGAAATGAGCGGGGGAGCACCAATTGGTTGGCCATGTGACTCGCCGAAGGGCCTTTGCTGAAATAAGTTCTGTCATTAAACTATCAGATTTGTCACGATAATGAATAGGCACTGGACGGGCCGTAGTCACCTGGCATGGCTTGATGTTAACGTTAGTATCAAGTTCGATCTTCATTTTAGGGCCTTTGATACATCCAGAGGCATCCCCAAGAGATGTCACCAAAACATCGCAATAATCAGCCCGAATTTGATCAAGATCATCTGAGATCGTTATGCTAAGGCAATCTTCGAAAACAGAGTCATCACACACGAAGTTAATCTCCTCAACGCAGTCAAAAAAATGTTCATCTTCATTGTTTGAGTCGTCTCCCCCGTCTTCTTCACAATCTAACGTCCCAATAATTTCAGATTCAGCGATTCCTCGGGAAATTACTGAGGGGAAGGCTTCAGGCAGAATATCCAGCGCAACGAGATCATGCCAGCTTATTAGAGCAGGCCCCGAAAGATCAGAAGAGACTATTGCTCTTATAGGAACAGAGGGCCCCTTGGGAGCATTAGCCGTGAACGAAATTGAACCAGTATTGTTCAAAATCGTCCCATTGGCTGCCATCAACCTAACCCGTGATGGATATGGTGTGATTCCCTGAGGGAGAGCAGAGGTGGGAAGAACACTACGTGAGGCTCCGGAATCAGCAACAGCAAGAAGATGAAATGATGGACCTCTTGGGAATTTACACATAAGGTTAATTGTTGGCGCATCTTCTTTGAAAGTGACCGCTGAAATTCGGGCTGGAGAATAACTCCTATATCGATTTGGGGTGGCGTTAGGTTGACGAGGGGCTCCTAAATCTCGTTCCGGTGTATGTGAATAATTAAAGTTATGTGGGCGTGACCTCTGACGTCTCTCTCGGCAGAATCGTGTTGTGTGTCCCACTTTGTGGCAATCAAAACACCTCATTTTCCCTCTTGGGCACTGAGAACTCTGATGAACAGTACTGCCACATTCACCGCAATTGACTTTCCGGACAGCATCTACAAATGCTCGGGGTGAAGCCACCTGCTGTGTATCCTTAGCCGATTCAAAAGCCGTTCCTATTGCAAGAATATCCGCCAGCTTGGGATTCTGGACTTCTAGAAGTTTGAAGAACAAGTCTGGTTCATCCCGGCATGCGTAAATGGTCTGGAACATGTGAAGATCGTCAACATTTAGCATCTCGAGTTCTGCTTCATCACCTATGCCTCGAAGCTTATGATAAAAATCAAGAAGTTTTTGACCTCGTTTTTTCTTCTGTTCAAACCATTGGAGGCGACGACGAAAAAGGGGATGAATTTCCAAAAAACGCACTTCGATGAGCTCAAAGCAATCTGCAAGAGATGTTGCCGATCGAAAACTCCCTCGAAGGGTTATGGCGAGAGCTCCTTCTATGCGGCTCAGAAGGTATTCTTTTTCTTCTTCCAGACCTAGAACCGACATATTTGATGCTGTGTGAAAAGCCTTAAATTTGCTTATCCATTCTCTCATTTCAGGAGGCGTTGCTTCTTGTGATAGCATACTCGGTTTGAGATCACTCGCCGGTCTGAAGTTAGGCGGGCGATCTAAAATGGGTATATTCGTAGGCAGCTCACGTCCCGCCAATGATGCCTGACGTCCTGCTTCTCCAAGAAATCCCATCAATTCATCCAGAAGTGGCCTGTATTCATTCTCAGCCGCTGGCTCCAGGATCGCAATCTCGCCAACAATATCTGCCACCTTCTCGATTCGAGCTTGAAGGCTGTCCACAATTTTGTCCATTCGAGTCCGATCTGGGTAATCTCCAGAAGCCAGATCTTGGAGGAATCTTCTCTCTCTGTTAAAGTGACCCTTGTGGGAATTAATTGATAAGCGAAGAGAGTTGGTCGAAGCCATAGCGCCCACCTTCCCCAACGACTCTTCTTTTGATGATTTAGTTGCCATGGGACAAGGAGAGTCAAACCATGAGCATGTGAGTGATTTGTCCAAAACACGGAAGATCAAATGGGGTTATCCCTATCCAAGTACGTGGGAGTGGCAACGGGTTCGTTAACCGCAGAAACAAAGCGGCTCATACCGATTGCGCCATGTTGCGTTCCCTTAAGGAGACATCTATTCTCGGGAACGATTCTAGAACGAATGATTTATTCTCCAAGAGCAATCAGCAGATATCCACAATGTACAGATAAAACCAAATAATGGAACACCCACCAGATGGCCAAGGCCTCGAGTTCAACAACCGCGTAACGAGTTTCGGGGTCCCGAAGAAATCGGCTGCCACATTGAATGAGTTGCCAATGATCACCGTCCTTTTGCTTTTGTAGGAGAGCGAATCCCAATCCGTTCAACTTGGAGGCGTCGGTCATGAGCGTGGTTTCCGCCCGTGGATTGAACATGGCCAGGACGGGAGGTGAGGTCAGCGCCTTTTTGGTGGCCTCAAAAGCCACGGTGTGATCGGGAAGCCGGTTATACTCGTTTTTCTTCTTCAATAGATCACGAAGAGGGCCGGCTGCACTTGACACGGATGAGCTGAAACTGCCCAACTGGTTCACTAAGCCCATAAATGACCGGAGGTCGGTGATTGTGGTGGGCACCGGGAAGTCGGCGATGGCCGCTATTTTCCGATCGTCTACTCGGATCGAGTTCCGAGCGATGTGGTAACCCACGAAATGGATGGAGGTTGCGCATAACTTGGACTTTTCTTTGTTTACCGTCAAGTTATGTTTGGCGCATCGCTCCAATGTGTCACACACGAGGGAGACGAGTTGACGAAAAGTGGGACGACCCATTCCCATATCGTCAATCACTTTGTTAACGGGCAAGCCATCCATAGCCACATCACCTCTGTACGAATATGAATCTCCGGTAGAGATGAATCCCATAGGAGCGCGCAAGAATTTGTAGCGGCCAAATGGGGTGATGAAAGTCGTGAGATGCTGCGAGTCTTCATGGAGAGGCATTTGCCAATAGCCCTTCACAAGGTCTAGTTTGGCAAAGTAGGCATCGTCTTGATTGAAGCCCGAAATGGCCTCAGCCGGAGTTTTGGTGGGGTGAGATGAACGGATAACTTGGGCGTTCAACTTGGTCAGGTCGACGCAAAACCTGGGTTGACCATTAGGTTTTGGAACGATGACCACAGGATGGCACCATTCCGATGGTTCGTCACCCACGCCTTTGGTAATGCCTCTTTCTTCCATATACGTGATTTCGCTTTTTACGGAATCTCGCATCGAATAGGGAATTGGTCGAGCGGCATGAACGGCAAAAGGCTGATATCCCTTCTTCAGACGTATCTTCATGGGCTCACCAACGATGTCACCTTTCATCGGACGAAGTTCGACGGAATCGTCGAAGACAATGGCATAAACGGAATGCAATTTAGTCTCCACAGACCGAAAATCTTCCAAATCCGTCGTATGCTCTGGAAGTGATTGAATCCACTCTTGTCTTTCAGGCCAAAGAGGACGTGAAGACGGGGATTGGTTTTCGTTGGCCGATCGTTCGATTCCAAGGACTTTTGCGGTTGGAGTGGTCATGGGTTTTGGAAAGGCAGCACTGATGATGTTCAGAAGCCGGCATGTATCCAGATCCAGGTAAAAATCCTTGACGTTTTCGCACACTGCGATTAAGATTTCTTTGGCCACGTTTTCACCAATTGAAATTGTAGCGTGGAAAGAACCTCTTTGAGTCAGGATTGAACCATCCACCGAAGTAATCCTGTTTTTGATCGGAAGACTGAGAGGAGTGGGTAGACCAGTCGAAGTGAATAGACTAATCCCCATAACGGAAATCTCAGCTCCTGTATCAGGAATCGCCGGGACCAAAAACGTTTTCCCGTTGTCCACTCTCATGTTCACTAGAAGAGTTGGACACGCTTTTCCTACTGAACACAGGCGAGTTGTCTCCACCTTGATACTGGCGGATGATTTGGAGGAGCTACGGCACACGGAAGAGTAATGTCCCTTTTTATTGCAGGAGGAGCAAACCTTATCCTTCGCGGGACACTCTTGTTTGGGGTGGCGTTGGCCACCACAGGAATAACATGATTCGGATGGGCGTTCGTCCTTCCTGTCTTCCCTTTTCCTCTGGAATGTCTTCACAGACGACGGCGGTGGCGGCGACATTTTTGGGCTCGAGTGTCCAAACTTTCGAGCTGAATAGCTCGATTTCTTGGTAGCTTGAACCGAAAGATTCCCCAATGAAGGAGATTCGTGACCCATTTGCCTTGCGCCCTTACGAGCCGTTTCCAACGTGAGGATCATCAGACGGGCTGCTTCGAAAGTTTGAGGGTTCTCTTCCAGAAGTTTGGCCCGGTCTCTCTCGCTCCTCATTGCTTGGATCAAGATGCCAATGTGAAGGTGATCTTCAGTTAAATTGGCGGTATCCGCATACTCCCCAAGTTCTTTAATTTCGTTGCAGATACTTGAATAATCCTGGCCCTCTTTTTGTCGTAGAGAGAGGAAATCCTTCAAGTCCACGTGACGATTTCGGAGACTTCGGAGATGGAGAGTGATGGCATCGAGGATCTCATCCACAGATCGTCCAGTATTGGCTTTGATACCCACGGAATGCTCAATAATGCGAAAAAATCCCGGTGAGCAACATTGCCAGAACACGGATACTTGTGTGGTCTGAGGACGTAAAGAGAGGGACATGAGACGGGCGTAATTTTCCCATGTTGGTCTCCATTTTAGGAAAGCTCTCAGGTCGATATCCTCCTGAAGAGTTTGCGGCAGATTGACGGAGAGTTTTGGAAGTCCGTGACTTGAACGGTTTAAATCGCCAGCTCCAGGAACGTGGATCGGAGAAGGCGTGGGCTCCTGAGCCTTATCGAAATCTCGTCTCAATCCCATAACTTTGGTTTGAAACGAAATGAAGGAGTCCTCATTCTCTGCCAAATCGATCTCATCAGAGTCCTTCGGCTCCGAAAATGGATTCGCCATGACTAATTCGTCCGCACCAGAATATTTCTCCAAAGCGTTCTCCCATTTCTTCAAGATCAATTCTAATGGGGTTGGGTTCTCACCGATTTTGTGAACTTTGGAGTAGCTTGCGGCCTTGTTCCTATGCCTGGTGACGGTACCCTTGAAGGCAATTCGAGTGCGAATCAGTTTGGTGATAGCCTCACGGGGATCCTCGAATTCGTGTTTGGACATCTCGCTGACCCAGTGATGATGATGATGATAGTGAAGTGATAGACCTCAGTGCAATCGTGGATGTGAAAAAGGACACGCACTCCCACCTCGGAACAACCCAACGATGTCGTCACAGACGGTTGAAGTTTCAGGTAGGGCGGTCTTTAAATCCGCTGCGCCATGGAAGATGTGAACGGGTCGGTTTAATAAAGAGGCGCTTATCATTCAACTAACAACAGTCTATTCAGGTGTAGTCTGGTCGGAGGTTAATGCCAAGATGGCGATAAGGAAAAAGAGTTGGTTGGAAGAGCAGAAATGCTCGCTATTGGAATGAGGGAAGAAGTCGATAGGAAGAAGGAAATAGATTGGATCATACCAGTTGGGTTACGGTTTATTTTCATTTCATTTCAATCGAATGTTTAAGGTTGGGATTTGACAGTTTTTGAGTCAAAACAAGTTTTTACAAGGTTGCATTATTATTGTTAAAAAATGAGAGTGGTGATCTGAAATCTAAATTACGCGGTAATACTATTTTGAGTGATGGACCGGAGGAGCTTTCTGCCGAAATTTCGGTTTCGGTTTTGGTTATATCTTACGATACCAAAAGCAGACATGCTCTGTAAAAATGGAGTTTGACAAAACAGTCTAATTTTTTTGTCCATTTTTGGAACCTCTAAACTCAATTTTTTGGATTTTTTTTTTCAATTTAGAATTACTCAACGTCATGAAAAGTGATTTTGAATTATTATGATTTCAAAGTCAACTACTTTTGGTTTCAGTTTCTGCTTATGTTTTGGTTAGTCCCTTTTTCGGCCGAAAGTTTCAGTTTTGTTTAGAGTCCTTTTGGTCCATCACGATTCTTTTGTTAATTGAATAAATTCATGTAATTTGTTGATAATTAAATGTGGCCCTGCCTCCAATTTGTACTCCTTATGTGTTCCCCATGTCCAATCTCTCTATGATTTAAGATTATCTAAGCATGCTCTATCTGCATGCTTAGTTAATCTGTCAGGTCCCGCTCCTTTTCAATAAAAATAGTGTCACACTACGTTTGCGAGTTTTGAGGTGGGTTCTAATCAAGGGATGGGGTGGGAGTTGGCAGGGGGCCAAATTTTGGGGGCAGCACAAGGGGCGACCGGACACGCCTCTGGGGCGGGCCAAGCGCGTTTGAAATATTCGAGCTCGATTACGCTCGGGTTGGGCGTGTCCGGGCGTGTCGCTCATAAGAATGGAAAAATTGACAAACAAGCTAAACTAACGGGAGACATTTTTAAAAATCCCGAGAAATGCCTCCAGGGGGCGTGGTGGGCGTCTAAAAGAGACTGCGAGCCACGCCCATACCCGTTGGCCGATTTTAAAAGTTGTGCTTATAAAATGTTACCCCGGCCCGCCCCCAGGTCGTATTAAATTTTTTAACGGTTTTCGACTGGGCGTGCCGGAGATATCGTGGGTACACCGGGTGGGCGGGCCCTAAACCAGACTTGCTCAACTGTGCGCGAATGTTCTCGAAACTGGCAAAACAGACTGGCCTGAAATTTTGGCACAAAAATCTTGAATAGTCCGGACAACTAATAGGCGTATTTTTATTTCGACATCGGCCATGGCCCGCCCACAATCCCGATTCAAAAATGACGGTTTGGTCCAAAATCTGATGGAGATGGACCAGATTTCACGGGTGGAACTCAAGGCACGCCTCAAACCTGGGCTATTCAAGTGATTTCAAAAGTTGTGCTTATAAAAGTCGGGGAATATCCTTGGCCCGCCCCTGGAAAAATTTCAGCACCATAGCTCATGGGCGTGGCCGTCAAGTTGGGCTTTTAAGTGCGAGGGGCGTTTTTTAGACTAAAGCCAATTTCATTGCCTTTTCTCAAATTTGGCGAAACAGATTTTAGTGAAATTAATGGCAGCAGACCAAGGGATGAATGAGGAATTCAAAAATAGTTTTAAATTCTCTCGGACTGTCCGCCTGAAATTGCGATGTTAAGTGACGTGAGCGAAAGAAAAACGCACGAAAATCTCGAACCGCTCGCTGTTTCATTTCATGATCGTATGTTTGAGCGTAACAGAAAAAACGAGCGATTCGCAAAAGGGGAGGTCTCTGATCGAACGAAGAAGAGGAATAGGAAAGAACAAAATTTAGGCAAGGATGACTCTACGAAGGATTCACTTCAAGGTCGAAGGACCTACAGCTTAGGGCCGACACCGGCAATTTAGGACATGCGATGACTGCCTTTGATTCAATGAGTTTTGATTATTTTTACTAATAACATTTGTTTTTGAGTGAATGGCGGAACCCAACAACATTTTAACAATGGCAAATAACCAGAGAAATGACGTGTGTTCAAGTGAATGGTTGTATTTTATAACATTTCAAGGAGAGTAAAAGTCATGTTACACTCCAGTAGAAGTCTAATGTACACTTATAATTTTCTTGTCCCTTATGGTGAAAGTGCGCCTCAGGAGCCCCATCATTCCCCTCGCCCGCATGACGGTATTAGCATAGTGTTCACGGAATTTTATTCTACGATTGAATATGATACCAAGGTCTGTTTCCATGTCTACACTCTCAAGTTCCTGGCCTTTCAGGATATACTTGGGAGTGGTTTTTGGCCTCATTCCAAACCTCATCATCTTACACTAATCCACATTGAAGGTCATTCCATTATTCAAGGCCCATTCTTCAGCTGTGTTCAAGGCACTTTGGGCTCATTTCTTGTCTTGAGGTTGCAAGATAATCCCGATGATCTTCAAATCATCCGCAAATTTCAGCATCTTTGTAGATGTAGTCCAATCCAGCCATGAAGGCGCTCTCTTGTGGTTGGTTAACCATTGATGTCTTGTGTTGACTGGTCTTCTCATAATTGATCTTTCTCAAAGTTGTAGGACTTCAGCCAAAAGTAGTCTGTCTCTGTATCTGAGGGTTGCCACTTCAATTCCACGTGCTTGTCCTTGTCTAATTGGTGATGATTCCATTGCTTTTTCTCATTCATTTTCATGTTGAATCACCACACCAAAGTTTGCAGTAGTGACAAGAGAATGCCAATATTCCCTGAATCCTACGATCTATTTCTTGTCCATCTATCTATCCATTGAATGATCTGAGAGTAAGATGAAATGCTCAAAAGCACGCTGAACAAACACATAAGTGACGCAAATGACTTTGAGTAGTTCTCATCAATGGAGAATACGATGTTCTTTGATTGGAAGAAAGAAAGAAGGATGAAGTCAAGCTTTCTTTTTTCTTTGAAGGGCCACCCACGACCCATCCATTTTTTTTTTCTCAATCAGCACGACTGGATTTCTTTGTACACTAAAACACTAGAATATGACACTTGGAGATGGCAAGATAACCAGAATGAGAGGTAAATCCACAAAGCTTTTGAGCGGCATCTTCTTTGAAGCTCAATTCACAATGGTCGCATGTTTCTCAAGGTGACCAAATTGATTAGGGTTGGTTCATAACCTAAATTGACCACTTCTATCCAACATTGAACAACCCTCTCCAAAAATAGTTCAAAGACCACTGTCAAATACTGGCTTAAAATATTGAGTTAAAAGAAGACAAAAAGAACACAAATTCTGTTTTAAAGAAGATAAGAAATGTTGCCCCTCTCATTGAACCTCTTGTTCAAGTGGTCACCCTGTCAAACGAACAAACACTGACACCACATGGAGAATTCTCAAACTAAACCAGGGTTGCCATGGGCAAGAGAAACAATATTATAATAGATTATTGATTGACGGAAATCTTTCAATAACTTCAAAGTTTCAAATCGTTTTTTTAAATCCAATGTAATGAGCTTTGTTTATGAAAAGAAATGAATAGATTGTAATAACATGTTTGAGTGGCGTCCCTGACTGAATTCTCTTTTCCTCGCAAATGAATGGTGAACTACTCTCAACCTAGAATTAATGACGGATCAGTGATGATCCAACGCAAGGTGGATTGATGACGTCATAGACACTGCTCTGAAATTCGTCCTCTAGTACAGTGGTTCTTGACTTAGGTTAGGTTAGGTTAGCCTAACTTGACCTAACTTTTGTTCGAGAGGAAATGTCAAGGAGTAGATGATGAATTTCAGTGACTCTCAAACCAGTTCTATTTAGAAAGCCATTTTGAACAAGTAAATTTTTTTCAATGCAATTTTTGAGATTATTTGACAGATTCCAGTACTTGCGACAAAAAAATACTTTTAAATTTTTGATGATTAAATATTTTTTTCAAAGATTTGACACAAGAACACAACGTTGGAGACTCAGATAAAAATGGCAAAGGCTCCTTAAGCAGCAAGGGTTTAACTAAAAATAAACGTATATTGAGTTTGAATTTAGCAGGACTGAATGCAGCCAGATCATTTGACAGGAATAATATGACATTAGTAAAGGATTAAGGAAAAATGGATAGAGATCATGAATTGAGGTGCGAGGGCATGAAGATCATGGATGAAGGTAAAGTGGATGAAGATCAGGGATCACGGGGGTAGGTGCGTGAAGATCATGGATTGAAGCAAGGAGGATTTAAAATCCAGATGTGGAGGCAAAGTGGATAGAGGAAAAATGGATTCAGAAAAAATGGTTTGTGTTAAAGTGGATTGAGGTTAAGCAGATTGGAGTAAAGTGGACTTTTTGAAAAGTTTAGATAAGAGGATTCAGGTAAAGGGATTTGAAGATAAAGGGGTTTATTTTAAAGGGGATTCAGGTTAAGTGGAATTTGAGAGATTGAGGTAAAGTGGAAGCTTTGGGATTAAGGCAAAGTTGGTTTTTAGGGATTGAGATTGACTGGATTTTCAGGAATTGAGGAAAAAACTACCAGGATCAGGGATTGAGGTACAATGGATCAAGATCAGGGAATTTAGGTAAAGTGGATGAAGATCAGGGATTGAAGTAAGGTAGAGGATTATCCATTGAGGTTAAGTTGATTGAGGTAAACAGGATTGAGGTTAAGTGAATGTGAATTAGGAATGGAGGCAAAGTTGATCAAAATCAGGGAGACAAGTAAAGTTAATTGAATTCGGGATTGAGGCAATGTGAATGAACATTAAGAATGAAGGTAAAATGGAAGGAGATCAGGGATGGAGGGCAAGTGGATTAAGTTCAGGGATTAAGGTAAAGTGGATTAAAGTCTGGATTTAGGTAAAGGGGATAAAGCTCAAAAATTGAGGTAAGGTAGAGAATTTCGACTCACAGCATATTTAGGAGTTGAGCATTGAGTCAAATTGGATTGAGGTAGAGTGGATTGAGATCAATTGGATTGAGTTAGAGTGGATTGAGGTCAATTGGATTGAGGTAGAGTGGATTGAGGTCAATTGGATTGAGTTAGAGTGGATTGAGTTAGAGTGGATTGAGGTAGAGTGGATTGAGGTAGAGTGGATTGAGGTAGAGTGGATTGAGGTCAATTGGATTGAGGGAGAGTGGATGAAGATAGTGGACAGTGGTAAAGTTGGTTAAGATAAAGGATTGAGGCAACGTGGATGAAGATTAGGGATTGACAGGCATCCTGACATTCATGTTGAAGTGTTTGAAATCATTCAAATTACATTCACCCCTAATGAGATCATCAACAGCATGCAGTCCACAATGACATGCTGGTGCACCACCCGTAACGGCGGGGGATTTGCCAAGTAGCGTCATGTTTCA
>JAAGOF010000315.1:272538-282653 GCA_010645155.1 Tigriopus japonicus
ATCAATTCAAGAGACCATTTAGTTACCTCATGAATTCAAGCGACCATTTAGTTACCTTATCAATTCAAATTGAATAAAAATTCATTCAGCGACAGCTGAGTTATTTGACTTTGAATGGTCAATTTTTGACTCCAAAAAGCCGAAAAACGCTACAGTTACATGAAAAAAACAAATTCCCCAAAATTTTACATAGCTTTTCAACATCGCGAAAATATATGTAACTTTTCGGGTTTTGAAGTTAGTGGAAAATAGCTCCAAATAATAAAAAATATCACTTAAAAGGCACTTAAAATACATTTTCCGATGAAAAATTTTACGCAGTATCAAAGACACTCAAGTTGGGTAATACTTCGAAGTTTTGAAAAAATTGGGTAATGGTTCAAGTTTCGATTTTAGTCCATTTTGAGCATGGTCCTTCAAAAAATAGTAAATTTGAATATGATTCTATTACATATACCTATGTGTAGTGATGGACCGAAAGGGCTCTTAACCGAAACCGAAAGTTTCGGCCGAAAGAGGGTTTAACCGAAACCGAAATCGAAGCCGAAACCGAAAGCAGCTGACTACAAAATTATATGAATTCAAAATTAACTTTTAAAATTTAAATTGCTCATGTGTTCAATGTTAGGTAATCGCAAATTAAATCATTTGGAAAATCTAAGTTTCAGAAGTTTTTGGACCAAAATTTTCTTCAATTTTGTTGTCAAATATAATTCCTTATAGTGCATGTCTGCTTTCGGTTTCGGTAGGCATAACCGAAACCGAAACCGAAATTTCGGCCGAAAGCGCTTTCGGTCCATCACTACCTATGTGTAGCATGTAATGTGTTAGACACATTTTTTAGAAATTTTGGCAGAACACACATCATGACGTACTCTAAATAGTTATGAAATATGCTTTCCAAAAATCTTGTTTAAGGTCATTTTAAGTGATATTTTATTTTATTCTGAGCTAATTTGACATAAGCTCCAAAACTCAAAAATTTCATTTATTTTCGCGATATTGATAAGCTGTATGAAATATTTGGAAATTTGTTTTTTCATATAACTAGCGTTCTTTGGCCTTTTGGGGTCAAAAATGGACCATTCAAAGTCAAATAACTGAGCTGTTGCTGATTGAATTTTTATTTAATTTGAATTCATGTGGTAACTTAATGGTCCCTAAATATGGGTTTAATAGTTCATTAAAAATTGTTATAATTGATGTTTTTTAATAAATGACTTTTACCCTGGGCCTAAACTTATATAATTCAAAAAAAGTAAAGTTGTTCCCCATTAAATTGTGGGTCCAAAAAGTGTCATGATGTCGTTGGGTATTTTGATTCAAACCTAAAAAGCCATTCGAAACCCCGTAAGTCATTGCAACAATTACTAGTGACGTCATCATTTTTGGCGAGAAAAAAAGTTCGGAAGACTTGTGTTTCTGATGAGTGTGCGAGGTAACTAAAACGAAGGTTTAGGCCTGGTGATTGCAACAATGCCTTTTTTACCTGCAATATTGAAGTTGAAATAGCGATTCTTGACAATGTATTTGCAAAAAAGTACGTTTTGTTGCTTTTATCTAAAATTTCGCTAAATAAGTTGAGAGGGTTCTTCCAAACTTTGAAATTAGGAATGCCTGACTTTGAATAACAAGATGGCCAGAGGAGATATGTCCCTGGGGCAACTAAACCTAAAAACAAATAATTTGTTGAATTGAAGGCTTCCAATTTCTTCATTTGTTTTCAAATTACTTTGCAATACTTCTCAACACACATTAACCATGCCATTGCCCATAAATGGAACATTTTTCGAAAATCTGACCCTTGAAACTGATATTTTTTGGCAAGCCTACACTGCTAAGGGCAGCAGGTCTGTAAAATGATACGGCAATCACTCCCATTGGCAAACACAAAACAGGTGACAACATTTTGGAGCTGATGGGATGTGCATTTCTTGTTTAGATTTTAACAGACTGGCCCATTGAGTTCTATTAAATACTAGAGGGAGTGTAAGCCTAAAAATGTGTCTCCCGTCGCCAACTGTCGAGCAGACAAAAGTGGAAACATTTGAAATGCATGACCAGGCAAATGCCAACCATGCAATTGGTGAATCAAATGTGGAATTGAGTAATGTTTTTGGGTCATTTTTTGTTATTGCTAGTGGTCACTTTCTTGAAAGACTTCACTAGGTGACCATGCTTTGGATTTGAATACTTCAACTAGAAACTTTTTTGTCAATGCATTGAACAAGTCACAAGTAGGAAGAACACAAATTTAAGCTTTTACATTATGCAGTGTCAATCCATCTCATATATGGACAAAAAATAACCTGTGGCTTCAAGAACGAGTTTAAAAAAGTTGGTCTTGATTTGCATGTTTGGTCACACTAACTGTCCGCTCAACAGTTGTGACTGGGACATTTTCCTCATAAATTCAACACATTCCGCCCTGCTTGCCAAATCAGCCTGACTAAAGCATGCACGCTATCTAGTGATTAATAAATGATCTAAGGACTGATCGCACATAAATGTGTTCGAACTCGACCTCGTCTCAATCATTGTCAGGACGAGCTTGATGAAACGAGTTTTTCGAAAGCAGAGAATATAAACCCTTAGCTCTTGCAAGCTGCGTAGACAGTAATTCTTCTGGTGATGATTCTGTCGCGCAATAATTAATGCAAAGTTAATCCACCTACATGTCTGATTGTACACGAGGAGCAATTCGTACATTTATGGGCCAGTTTTGCAAAGAAAAATTTCTGTAGCACAGAAAAAGGGTAAAAAGAGTTGCATTTCTCCCTGTTCAAAGAATGTTTTCAAGAAAAGGGAAAAAGAAGACGAGTTATTATTAACTAGGGCTCTGATGTCGTTGCTGTAGTTTGCCGACAATTCCTGTATTTCAGCCCTAACTTTTTTGTTGGTTTACGGATTTTTTACTACCGCCACAAGGCATGGGATTAACTGTAAAGAAAGTTAATCATTAATGCTACAGCTAAGACTAACATTTAAATGAAATTTGATCTACCAGTGAGTTGCTGTTGGCAGATCTGTACAACCCTTGAACAGTGGGTTGGTTAGGAATAGCATTTAAAAGTTCTCCAATCCTGCCTTCAATGCTATTAGAGGATCAGCTCCTGCATATTCCCGACGAAGACTAATGGGTAACAAATTGAACAATTCATTGTTCGAATGTTCGAAGGAGCCCGATAAAGAAGAGAGGAGGACTTCATTGATCGAACTAGCCTGGATTCCTGAGGATCTGGAGGTACTCTCAGAGCACAAGTAAAACCTCTACGATCACAACAACTGACCGCAAATTTTGGGTTAGGACAGAGCCCATGAATGCTCTTGAAGACATACAGTATCAGATACCTTTCATACCTTCTCTGAGAACTGTACGGTCCTAACTTCTGGAGCCTCTCCCAATACGAGAGCCCTCTCATCTTTGAACCTATTCGATCTTTTGCAAACCCGCTGAACTCTTTGAACCCAAATAGGTGAGGCATATTCAAGATGAGGCTATACAGTCGACTGGTACAGAGTTAGCATCATAACAATATCTCTGTACATGAAAGTGCGATAGATTCAGCCACATGTTTGAAACGCCAAATTCCTTTTTTTGTCGTTATTTTTTGCTGTTATGGATGAAAATCCGCTTGAGCAAGGTACCAGATGAAGGGGAATATGGTATTGGTGGTTATTTCACAATCGATTTCAAGACCAAAACTGCCGAATTCGGATTTAAATGAGAAAAAGAAAGTGAATGTTTGAACAAAAACTTACGTACAATACACATTTCTCTACAACATCTTCACTTCGAGCACCATGGCCCACAACGAACTGATCATCGTCGCGCGGATTTAAATGGCCGAGCGCTATATCGACAACGTAAGGGCCCCTCACATCCACGTGCAGACTGTCTACAAGGCCAAAAATGTCATGCTCGTCTATGGGACCACCGACTACTTGCCAACGACCAGAAGGCCTCACACAAAGGCCAGGATCGCCCTGAGGGGCCCAATGAGTGAGTCCATTGAAGAGTACCCCAACCAGAGCGTCCGCGGCCTTGCCACCAGGTTTGGAGTTGCCCAAAGGACCATGGTCAGGGTGGTGAGGGAGGACTGTGGCCTCAAGAGCCTGTCCAAGGTACCACCCCAACACTTGACACCCCAGCAGCAAGAGAAGTGTCTCACCATGTGCCGGGCCATGCTTAACAAGCTCAAGGGGAACACCGCAGGCAAGGTTCTGGTGTCTAGTGATGAAAAGAACTTTCATTTGACTGAGCACCTGAACAGGGGCAATGACAGGCCCTTGGCCACGAGCTTAAAGGCTGTTGAACCCAAGAACAAGTATGTTGGGCGCGCCAAGTTCCCTCAGAAGGCAATGTTCTTTGGGTTCATTGGGTTAGACGGCATGGTGTTCCCTGGAGTCTGGGTCAATGGAACAATGGATGGGCCCTTGTACCGCTGCATCCTTATCACAAAAGTAATTCCCATCCTCAACGCCAAGTACGGCTCTAGCAACTATGTCTGGGTGCAGGACGGCGCCAGCAGCCACACAAGCAAGGTGGCCATGAACTACCTGATCAACAAGCTGGAGAAGGAAAACGTGTGGTCAGAGGGGCTTTGCCCGCCCAACAACTGCAAACTGAACCCCCTTGACTACAGCAGTGGTCCTATGTGAACAGCAATACCAACAGCATCTACCACCATAATCTTGAGGCGATGAAGGCCGAGTTAGAGAGGGAGTGGAACGCCATGCCGGCCGATTACATCAGGACCACCTGCAGCAGGTTCAGGGCGTGACTGGAGGGCTGCTTGAATTAAGAAGTTAGGTTCTTTGAGAAGAAGTAGGCAGGAAATGTTTATAAGACCAAGATGGCCAACAGCAGCAGTCCAAAGGTTTCCAACAAGTTCAGTTACAAGTGTGGATCATGTTTTGAGAACTGTTATTTTTTTTATTTTTGATATTCCATGCCCCTATGTTTATAAAAATAGGCGCAAATTGCTCCTGAGACATTGGACTACAACTTTGCTTTTTATTTTTCGTATGCCATGTCTTTCCTCGTCATTAACATCTTTTGTGCAGCCATTGCGCCTGCATCATGGCCATCAAGGTATCTTCCATGGATCCGGCCTTAAATGTTGCAAAGGTCCGAAACTTTCAGCGAGTGCTCTTATATATCTTGGCTACTTTACATAAAACTTTCAGCTACATGGACCTTTGCTTATTGGAACATCACTGACTTAAAGTTAGGCCTTAAAAACCTACACCAAATTCCGCCTCACACGGTGCAACTTATGGGCCTAAGGGCTTTAGCCGTGAAACTTGTGTTTCCATCCAACAATGGGCTTGTCAGGCAAAATTACGTTCAAATAGGTCATTCGCCCTTGGAATTGAACAACTTTGCTTCTCAGCATTCCGTATTTTTTCCTCTTAACAGTGAATTTTGAGGGATCCTATGAAATTAGAGCGGATCAAAAGAGAATGTGTACAAAATGGAAAGAATCAAAATAGTGCCGGCTCAAAATAGAGCCGCTTCATAAGAGAGCAAATCAAATTAGAGCCCGGTCAAAAGAGAGTGTATTGAATTGGAGCGAAAATAGCGTTAGTTCTATTCCTCAATTTTTAGTTAGGAGAAATTTATACATGACATTTGAACTCACTAAAATAGCTATCTCTACGGAGTTCACGAAAACCTAAAGGGCAAGAAAAAACTTTTTTTACATATACATAAATGAGCATAGAAATTGATGAGATGATTGAGTCAGTTGGCACAATGGCTTTTATGAAATATGCCTTCAAGAGGCATACAGGAATTTTTTAGAAGGCTTACTGAACAACTTTCGGGGAAATAGTCTTTATTATTTTAATCCGAAAATAGTCTTTCGAATATTTAAAAGTTTCTTTATTCATCCTAGCCTCAAGAAATAGATACTTAAATGAAAGTTTATAGATTGGCTCTATTATGATTGGCTCTAAAATGTCACGCTCTCTTGTGATTTGGCTCTATTTTGATTTGGCACTATTTTGAAGTGGCCCTATTTTGATTGTCTCTATTTCGTACACACTTTCTTTTGATCCGCGCTATTGTTTTATAGACCCAATTTTGAATGGTAGAAAATATGCATTTTATTTCAGGTTTATATTTAGCTCTTCCCCAAGTTGGAAAGGCCTTCGCATTATCTAACATGAAGCTACCAGATATCTTGATCCCAAGCCAGCCAGAATTAATGGAAATGACTATTCGCTACAAGGAAGGAATCTTAGGTTGTAGTGGAGACAGAAAATGTTGGTTTTGGCAATACGGTAAGTCTAAAGAAGCTCATGACATGAGTTTCTTTAGTTAAGTCAGGCCATTTCAAACACAATGTAATACGATGTGGCAAAAAAAAACTTTATTGCACAATCCCACATTTCATCTTGAAAATTCTCTGTTGGAAAAGAATTAGTACAAACATTTACTACCTGCCTTGAAAACACATCTTTGTTTAAAAATGTCCCGTTATGCTGGATCTCCAAGGAAAGCAAAATGCATGAAAATCATTATTCAAGCGCTCATTCGAATCCGTTTCGAGTCGAATTCCATTCATTCATGGAAATTATTTTGTTTTCGCAAAACACAAAAAAGACAAACGTTTCAAGATTTCATTTGCTCAATTCCTGTATGTTACGTTCATCCATTCACGAAAAAAACCGACGTTTGGAAACTTGTAAAACAAAATAGGTTTCAATTTCAGGTAGTGTCGTCCTTGGATTATTTCTTTTAGCACATTTTCCAATCATACGTTCCCTTTTCCAATTTATATCAAAATCTATTATTATAAAAATTATATTGATTTTAATTACAATGTCATTTGTTTCATATTGGGCAAACAAATAGGGTGCTCAGTGAGCATCTTAAATCATATCACCAACGTAAAAACAAGGTTGTTGATTGTAACGGGTTGCTTGGTCCAAAAGACAATTGAAATGTGGTTTTGTTGTGCCTTTTCATATGCTGCAGTTTCTTGCCACATTTTACCGCACGATCTGTGTCGCATCTTCGACCCACAATTTGAACTGTAACACATTTCCAAACAAATTGCATTTAGATGACGGAATCAAATTCCTCGAAACTCCTTTCGCATCCTAGAGCTCACCGTCAGGGCTTCCATATAATGAAATTTTATTAACGCACTGAAACGTGTTGAAAGTTGAAAGTATGGTTAATCAATGAGCTTTACTTATCAACGTTTTATGATATGACTTCATTATGCTTTTGTGGCGTTTCTTTTATAAACCTCTCCACTAAAGAATTTGAAATAAAAATTCTGTTTCCTTTTACTTGAGAGTCAAGTTTTAAGTTCATTATTATTAAAAGACGTATTCTAATTTGCATTTTTTCATTCATCATTGAAATTTTTATTTACAGGGCGCATAACCTTTGATTTTCAACCTATATGGCAACACACTGCTCGATGTCTTTCGAAAACCAAGTTGACCAAAGCGTCTTTCCTTAATTCAACCTTGATGTGATTATAATCTAAAAAATAGGTCAACCAACTATTTTCTTATTCTATTTGAGACACTAGCTTCTTTTTTAACCGTAAATTGGATTGTTGAGCTAAAGTGAATGAATATTGTATTATTTTGAGATTTGAGTTTTTGGTCACGTCAAACTTTCTCATGACGTTATAGCACACGAACGTCACAAAATGAAAAAAAAACGCCTCAAAAAACGTCAGAAAAGTGCCGCAGCTAGCTCGCACTGTGCATGCATGCACTTGGAAAGAGACAAAATTCAGCATAACTCAAACATATGTGCCAAACTTGTAACATAATGTCTTATTTGATGTAGCCAAACCATTATTACATTGCTAGAACGAGTCAATGCAACATCTGTTGAATTTTGATTTTTTTTCTGTTGAAACCTGCTGATTTCTTAATTATGCCAACACGGTGTGTTTTTTGAGCTCAAGAAGTCATTTTTAAATTCCAAAAACTCTTAGGACCACTTTTGAGATGTGAATGCAATGCAGAACATTTATTTGAATTCGGTTAAACACGTCACGGGCAAAAACACTATTATGTTACTTGTTTGTTTGTTTGTTGTTTGTTAAGGATTCGGGGTATCACCGATAAAGGGTGTTCCAAGAAGGAATATTCTCGCTATTTGCCACTCTTTGGCTGCCACTTTTGGCTTGGAAAGACTCTTTAACGCAAAAACTTGACTCCAAGGAGTTAATTTTTGTAGGTGGCAATCAGCCGGGATTGAACCCCAGCACTCAAACGCATTACATCATGCCATACCCATCAGTTAAGACATCTATACATGAAATATAGATAGCAGATTGTAGATCCCTTTGGAAAGACACTAAAATAAACTGACTTAGATTTGCCAAAAAGGGCCAAGAAACTCGTTAAAGCCACACAGCCTTGTTTTACATTCAATGTTAGTTCCGATATGATTGATTGCTATTTAAATTATTATGAGTTCGTGTGCAAGTAATTACAATATCCTTAAAATGCATTTGTTAAAGGGCAGGAATTGTTTTTGTTATGCTGTGGAGTAAAAATTCTAGATGTTTCTAGGAGTAAGGTCAGGTGGTGATCACGCTCGTCAACCTTCAGCAGACTTATCATTCTGAAAAGAGATTTCTGCTCCACAGCAAAAAAATCCCACCCTTTAGACTAATTGTCATACCACAAATGAAATTATAATTACAATTATGTTACAACCCGGACTCAAAAAACTTGCCACACTTTTACAGGATTGGATGAATGGCAATCTTTTGCCTCGCCTCAAACAAACCATTACCTCGGAAAGATAGTTCTCCTTGATGACAAACCTCTCCTGATTGGAGGTTGCGGGTCAGGAGAGAAAAGTTGCCTGCAAACTGACAAGGTGGAGGTTTTTGAAGAAAGTGACTCTGGGTGGCATTTCAAAACATCTCTGCCGCGACCAAACAGAAGTTTCATTGCCGTTGTAGTAAATAACGGAACCAAAGTCATCGTTGTAAGCGGTATCGGATCGCCTGTCGACGCCACTAACCAAGTGATGAGTTACCAGTTGACCACTAATGTCTGGTTAAGCTTAAACCCATTACCTGAGATGATGTGTTGCCACATAGGGACACAGGTGACCCTTCCAGACAATCGTTTGGGCATTTTGATCATTGGAGGCTTGAATAGCAGATTTAGATTGGAAGAAAAGGCCTACTTTTTCGATTTAACCACAATGTTGTGGGAGCGTCTAATTTCCTTTGATACCATTGGAAGCAAGTTCTATGAGGGGGACATGTTTTTTTCTGACGGTCAACTATTCATAATTCCAAATTATGAAGATGCTATCAGAAAGGATGCCACCAAGATTCTCTCCAGAGATATGATGAGTGTTAAAGCTCCGTGGATTTCTCATGACATGTCAGCAAAGTTCAAATTGGGAAAAATAACTCAGATAGCTTTAGAGGTCAGAGAATATCCAATTCAATGGATTCCTTCTTGATTGAAATATAAAAGAGTCAGTGGTCAACAAGCGACTTAAAAAGAATCCCAAATATTCAATATTTTACTTTGACAATATTATGCGTGTTACTTGTTGCGTTATATCAAACGATAAACAAAAAAAAAACAACGGTCAAAAGATAGACAGACAACCAGATGTTGCTGTAATGTCACCTTTTCTAAATTTTCATTCACAAAGTGAATGTTAGAATCATTAGCTATTTAAAACTTATAAAGATTTATTTTTGCCTCGTCAGACCAAATTCTTTGTCTCTTGTTCAAAGGTACACTTTTTCACAACTTTTTGTGGTTTCAGAGATTGATTTAGAATCACTGTATTTGAACATAATAAAATTGTTTTTTCAAAACTATGAGCTGACCTGAATAACAGCCTAGAAACGGACCTAGAGTAACAAAATTATACTTGCTCCACATAGATTTTAGAACTTAAAACCTGTTTTACAAATTTTTATCTTTTTTTACTCATAAACTCGTACTTCAAATCCATTTGTTGTAGCCAGCCTCCAAAGCAAATTGGATGTGGTCCAATCAAAAATTAGGGCCTCCATTGATTCCGATCAGTTATAGAAGGAAAGTAGAGTGATCCAGGAGGTTAAGACTAATCCAAAGGCGTTTTTCTCGTTTGCGAA
>JAAGOF010000043.1:0-68052 GCA_010645155.1 Tigriopus japonicus
CATTTGTGCTAATTACCAGCACTAATTAGTCACTTGTCGATTTGTTCTTTTCCAGATGTAGCACATCCCGCCTCCAATTGACACGCTGAATCGGCCGTTAAGTCCATGAAGCTTCTCCTCCAGAAGCATGGCGGCAATTGGCGAATGTTTCGCCAATCTCTGCTCGATTGGAGAAATGTTCCTCGTGCGGACGGCGGACTTAGCCCAGCTCAGTGGCTCTTCACTCGTCAGCTTCGGACCCGCACTCCCGGTCACGCGAACCTTTATCATCGTTTATCGGATCAGGAATGGCAGGATGCCCTTGAGAGACGGGGCAAGGAAGCGGAAAAGGTGGGACAGTTAGTCAACACCCACAGGGCCCAACTGGCCACGATTCGGCCTCAGACCAGGGTCCTGGTCCAGGATCCTCGAACCAGGAAATGGGACCGTTCGGCCGTGATCCTTCGAGCTCGCAAACATGGAAGATCTTATGAAATTTCTATGAATGATCGTACTTTTATCCGAAATCGATGTCACCTTCGTCTGCAGCCGACTCTACCATCTTCCAAACTTCCATTAACTGGTCAAGAATGTCAAGAAAAGACGAACCCTGATTCCTCTCCTCTTCCTTCTTCGCTTCGACGAAGTACCCGATCGCGCAAGAAAACTGTTCGTTTTGATGCCTTACAATTACCAACATGATTTCTCTTTTATGAATGTCGTCGTCTTAAGGGGGAGATGATAAGTCCTGATGTTTCTACTCTGCCTATTCCTATCGATGACTATTTTCTTTATTCTCTCTTTTGTACTTTACGTGACTTCTTCTCGATCCTTCCTTCTGTACACTGGCTCTTCCATGAAATAAACCACTTGGCATTTTTCGTCTATTGGAAGACTTAACAGCTCGTTATTTTGCTTATCTTTTCTGTTCCCATGTTCCATTTTCATTTTTGGACCACAAATTCAACATCTGTTCTTCATCTAAGAGTGATTTCAATTGAATAAAACCAAGAAAAATACATGATATGATTTTTCCAAAATTCGATCTCCCATAATAAACTTGCCATTTTACGAGAAGCTTCATCAACCAACATTGTTTCTTAGATTTGCTCGGTATTTTGCCTATCTTTTCTGTTCCCATGTTCTATTTTCATTTTTGGACCACAAATTCAATGTCTGTTCGTCGTCTGAAAGTGATTTCAGTTGAATAAAATCAAGAAAAATACATGATATGATTTTTCAGAAATTCGATCTCCCAAAATAAACTTGCTATTACCCGAGAAGCTTCATCAACCAACAATGTTTTTTTGATTTGCTCGTTATTTTGCCTATCTTTTCTGTTCCCATGTTCCTTTTTCATTTCTGGACCAAAATTTTAATGTCTGTTTGTCGTCTGAGAGTGATTTCAATTAAATAAAATCAAGAAAAATACATGATATGATTTTTCCACTTTCTATTACCCGAGAAGCTTCATCAAACAATACCATTTTGAGTTTTGTTCGGTATTTTGCCTATCTTATCTGTTCCTATGTTCTATTTCCATTTTTGGACCACAAATTCAATGTCTGTTTGTCGTCTGAGAGTGATTTCAAATGAATAAAATCAAGAAAAATACATGATATGATTTTTCCAAAATTCGATCTCCCATAATAAACTTGCTATTACACGAGAAGCTTCATCAACCAACAATGTTTTTGAAATTTGCTCATTATTTTGCCTATCTTTTCTGTTCCCATGTTCCATTTTTATTTTTGGACCACAAATTCAATATCTGTTCTTCATCTAAGAGTGATTTCAGTTGAACAAAATCAAGAAAAATACTTGATATGATTTTTCCAAAATTCGATATCCCATAAAAAACTTGCTATTACCCGAGAAACTTCATCAACCATTACCATTTTTGAGTTTTGCTAGTTATTTTGCCTACCTTTTTTGTTCCCATGTTCCATTTTCATTTTTGGACCACAAAATCAATGTCTGTTCGTCGTCTAAGAGGAATTTCAATTGAATACAATCAAGAAAAATACATGATATGATTTTTCCAAAATTCGATCTCCCAAAATAAACTTGCTATTACCCGAGAAGCTTCATCAACCAACAATGTTTTTGAGATTTTCTCGTTATTTTGCCTATCTTTTCTGTTCCCATGTTCCATTTTCATTTTTGGACCACAAATTCAATATCTGTTCTTCATCTCAGAGTGATTTCATTTGAACAAAATCAAGAAAAATACATGATATGATTTTTCCAAAATTCGATCTCCCATAATAAACTTGCTATTACAAGAGAAGCTTCATCAACCAATACCCTATTTGAGTTTTGCTCGTTATTTTGCCTATCTTTTCTGCTCCCATGTTCTATTTTCATTTTTGGACCACAAATACAATGTCTGTTTCTCGTCTGAGAGTGATTTCAATTGAATAAAATCAAGAAAAATACATGATATAATTTTTCAGAAATTCGATCTCCCATAATAAACTTGCTATGGGAGTGATTACCGTATCATTTTACGGACCTGCTGCCGTCTCTAACTGCCGTTGGCAGTGTAGGCTTGCCAGAAAAATCTCAGTTTTCAAAGGTCAGATTTTCGAATAATGTTGCATTTATGGGCAATGGCATGGTTAATGTATGTTGAGAAGTATTGCAAAGTAATTTGAAAACAAATGGAGAAATTGGAAGCCTTCAATTAAACAAATAATTTGTTTCTAGGTTTAGTTGCCCCAGGAATGGATCTCCTCTGGCCATCTTGTTATTCAAAGTCGGGCATTTCTAATTTCAAAGTTCGGAAGAACCCTCTCAACTTATGTAGCGAAATTTTGGATAAAAGCAACAAAACATACTTTTTTGCAAATACAATGTCAAGAATTGCTATTTCAACTTCATTTTGTGCAGATAAGAAAGGCATTGTTGCAATCACCTGGCCTAAACCTTCGTTTTAGTTACCTCGCACCCTCACCAGAAAAACAGGTCTTCCGAACTTTTTTTCCCGCCAAGTATGATGACGACACTAGTAATTGCTGTAATTACACGAGAAGCTTCATCAACCAACAATGTTTTTGAAATTTGCTCATTATTTTGCCTATCTTTTCTGTTCCCATGTTCCATTATTATTTTTGGACCACAAATTCAATATCTGTTCTTCATCTCAGAGTGATTTCATTTGAACAAAATCAAGAAAAATACATGATATGATTTTTCCAAAATTCGATCTCCCTTAATAAACTTGCTATTACCCGAGAAGCTTCATCAATCAATACCATTTTTGAGTTTTGCTCGTTATTATGCCTATCTTTTATGTTCCCATGTTCCATTTTATTTTTGGACCACAAATTCAATGTTTGATCGTCTTTTGAGAGTGTGTTCATGCATCAGAAATTTAGAAAAACACACGATATGATTTTTCAAATGTTTGATCTCCCATAATAAACTCGCTATTACTCGAGAAGCTTAATCAACCAATACTAAATTTGATTTTTGCGTGTTATTTTGCATCGCTTTTTGTTTCGTTTGCCATTTTATAGAACATGGCGCAGTCGGCTCCTCAGGAAAAATGCCACTGTTAGTAAAAAAAATATCTATAATATATAGTTTATATATATTATACTACTAAAATAAAAATAAAAATAAATTTATCAGTGCACCTGTAGTGGTGTTCCCCGAAATAATCTGAGATACATATTGTGGAAATTACTTGTTCATTGAACATACTGAGATAAGTTTTTCTTCTCCTATGGTCCACATTGACCGCACCCGCAATTGACATTTTAAAGACGTATCGTCTCTTAGAACATGGAATATTTCATCGCTTTAGTTAAAGCCGATCTCGACGTGTCACTTTTACCTGCTCATTGTTTTATTGAGTATCTTAATATTGTTCATCGTTATTATTGAATCGGATTGCCGGATTGAATCATACTTCATCATTGTAGAATATTTAAACCCTGACATTGTTGATCAGCATTAGTATATTCATATCCGTTGTGGAACGTTATGGAAACATTGAAATCGCCCTATCGTGGAAGTGGTGAGATCGTTTAAATTGAGCCACTGATTTAGGACTTCATCGTCAAGAGATATATGTTTACAATAATTCAGTTAAATTCGCTAGTAATTTGTACCTTATTGTCAATGTGTTGTTATTTTCAACATTATTTTAAGGGGAATTGCCGATACACGCAAGAAAAATATTCAAATTGAATTTTAATGGCGACCGAAACAAAACAAGTATCGATTGCACGCAGGAGTCGAGGACAACATCGTTGTATGTATTGTCGAACAGTTGGTAGATGATCTCAATAGAAAAGTGGATCCGTTATTAGGAAGTCCAAATGGTTTTACTCTGCCACAGGTTATCGGTCTCGAAGCGAGGATAGTGTCTGCCCAAAATGCTGTTGAAAAATTCGGATTAACATTATCGGAGTGTTTTGAACAAGAAGATACTGATGAAACTGATCTGTATGAGGATGTTCATTTTAAATTGCATTGTTCTCTCCTCACTGCTATGTTGGACATTTGTTCAAACCTCTCTACTATTCGCGCTCAAGCAGAACTTAGTGGATCTTTCATATGATCTCAAACCTCTGCACATGGAAATGATCGGAGACCAACTCGGATCAACACCGCTCTTAAACCTGTATAAGAACCAAAGTACCATCATGAGAAAGCCATCCTATGATGTAAAAAGGACTCAATGTTCCAACAAAATGCGACTCATCGCATCATGCAACAACAGTAGGCTGCGCCTTATTTGACTATATAAGACCATGTTCTTACTGAATAAAAAGCAGTCTTTTGACACTTGTCCGACCCTTGGTCGACAGTTGATCACTTGTTCCATCCTTATTCGCATTCTCTTTATTTCTGACTAAGTCTCGTGTTCAAGTTCTCACCGAACTAGATCGAGCAATACATGGCGAACGCGTCATTCCTTTCCTGCAACCCTCATTTCCACCCCAGTTCTTAGGGACATTTTGTTCCAAGTTTTGGTGGTGCGAAGAAGCCTTCCGCCATTTAACCATGTTAATTTTGAAGACCTTTTGAGGACATCTGCACCACAATTCTTCGCGATTTTTTGTTCCAAGTTTTGGTGGTGCACCCAACAACTTCCGGTTTTGTATCTTGTCAATCATGACGACTTTTTGAGGATTTCTGTACCACAATTCCTCCGGACTTTTGTTCCAAGTCTTGATGATGAGACAAGATCTACCGTTTATTTATTATGATCATTGTGGGCATCTGCATCAATTCTCAGGTACGTTTGTTCCAAGGTTTGTAGACCTAAACGTCATCAGATCACGTTTAAACCAATCATGTTTCAACGACTCACTGCCGAATCACGCTTCATCTCCCTTCGGTGGAGAAGGATATGGAGATTCCAATTCATTCTGCCACCCATCTTTTCAACAACATCGCACAATTAGATTCAACGAAGTATTCACAACGGTATTGAGACCATTCTCCCGTTAATGATGTACCTATCTGACTGGTGGACCCTCTCCTTCAAGTCAACATTTGGCTTTTGGACATCAGTCTCCTCCCCAAGGGATTCCCAAATTTCTACCCCCAGGGCTTTCTTCAACATTGGATTGAGATAGACTCTCCGATCACGATATTTGTAACATTTCAGGTTTGTCTCGGGTCTATCTTCATTTCAGGACATGATGCCCTGACCTCGAATTTTATCTTTTCTTACATTCTCAATTGAGTTCCAAACGTTTTGTGTTTGCTCCATCTTTTGTCTTCCGAGTCTCTATTCTAGGGCGCTAATGCAATTCCAAGTGATGTTCCGTCATGAAACAAGGATTTGCTTGCATACCAACAACAACCATTTGAAGCCATTGGCTTAACTGAAGACCACTCATAATTTCTGATTTGTTCTAGCTAACTCGACGATCTAATATAGGTCCAACACAAATATTTTTTTCTTGGCACAATTCCGTGAATGTCGTTCTACCATTAATGGCTTTTAGGATTTTGTTCAAAACTTCCATGGTAAGCCAGCTTCTCTGGGTTTTTTCACCACCAGTTTCTCATTCATCTGAGGCAATCCATCACCTTTGCGACCATTGGCAATCTCAAGTTCTTGAATATTGCTTGATCATGATGAATGGGTCGGACAGTCAAATTGGTTTTTTTAAAGTGGATTTCATTTCAAGTCTAATGTTATCCCCCGTTCTTGACATGTGCAACTAAAGGGCATCAGTCCACGAGGAGGTCTATTCTCGTGCAATAGCAGTCCAAGGTTTTCTGGTTCAGGCTCTAAATTTATTCCACGATGAAGTTTTCGTTATACTGCATACATCCTCTTTCTAGTGTTGACATGTTCATGCGTACGATCCAATTAGACCACCCTCTCACTCACATCCCATCCAAGTGTTCAAGCTCTGACATCTCTTCCTCCATTGCGTCGGACTCTTGCTTTTGAGCTGTGGCAGCTCTTGGCCATTGGTAGACCCTTCTGACTATCGGAGTGACGTTTCATCAAGTTACCGTTACATTGTGACCTCTAGCCACCGTCAGCATTTTGGGGTTCTAGAGCAAAGTGGACCAGTTTTCTGCTCAACAAGGTGTTCAGAAAATCTCCTACTGTTTCGGTTGTATCTACCACTTCAAGATGCACTAATTGCTTTCTGCCGCAATTCTCCATGTCCTCCAGCACCACCACCAAAAACAACAACCCCATCTCTTACGTTGGTTCGCCACTTACTTCACTCATTTTTACCAATGATTTCTTCTTCATTTTGTTGGAGAAAGTGCGCCTCTTCATGACATACAGTATATCTTCAAGTTGGTTCAATGTGACTTCCGACCACTGTAGCACCTTTTGGTGATCTCAAATCAATGGGGTGTTGACTTGATTTAATGACTTGTTTAGAGATTATCTACGACGTTGCGCTTGTCTCAACCATATCTCCCACTTTTTCCGATGAAATCTTCAATAGTTTGCCTTTTTTTACCCGTTGGTAGAGGTTTCCATCGCATTTTGTGACAGCAACTTTGCAGGGCTATAATCTAGTAACTACATCCATCAAAGGGATGTCTTGACGAGTTTTAACAATTGTGTTGTCTTCTTCCGATTTGCATCTCTAATCCTCACACCGAGTCCACATTACAAAATCACCGCTTTGGCAACTCATGGCAATATTGCTAACAGAGAGCACATTCAAACTGGTGCAATTCGTCGCTCTCACCTCGCTCATCTTTCTCCTTTCGAAACTGTTCCGGAGCAATCCCGACTGGAATAGCTCGTTGTTTTAGCGGGCTTGTGTCCCTATTTTCATTCATAGATCGAGCAATATAAACCCGAGGAGCTCCAAGCAGATGGAACATTGGTTGATTTCAAAGTTTGGAGGACAGGATTTGACGACTTTTATGCATCAAATCGGATGGATAAATTTCCTCACCGGGAGCAACGTGCCTATCTTCGAGGTTGTTTAGATATGAAGGTGATCCAAATTATGGAACAATTGTTGGATGTCGACGATTCAATTGATGTGGTGTCTGTCTTGAACGTTCTTCAGAAGCATTACGAAGATACTTTGTCAGGAATGACTGGTTGAGTTGCTTTTCATCGTTGTGTGCAAAAGCCAGGGGAACTTTTCTCCAATTTTTTTGTACGATTGAAGCTTTTTGGTAGCAATGCAGAATTTGACGGAATGTCATATGAACTTCAATCGTGCAAACTACTTGTGACTCTGGACATGAATTTAATCCCTTTATTGCTGAAATTTTCATGTTTTTGCCAAAAACTTCAAAAATGAGAAGAACTCTGAACTTTTTGCTGGCGAAATGCAAAAAAAGAGACAACTTCAAAATCTAGTCCAGCTTCTAGAAGAATTGAAAAACTGCAATCAAGGTCCTAGATTGGATATACTGTATAGGAACATTGTTTCATGGATATACGACGTTCACGATTCAATCGAAAAAAGCGACCTCAAGCGGCATTTATGGCATGACCTGTGGTGTAAAAAAGAGAAATTCCGAAAATACGCTCTTCACTCTGCTAAGTTTGAATGCCTCTGGTACATCCTCTGTGATTTGTTATTGGCAGCAGTTAACAGCAAATTGTTACTTATTGTTTCAAAAAACAGTCTTAAATTTTAAGGACATCAAGATTTTTGCCTCGTTTTGAAGTTATTACACGTTTAAAACGTCAACTTCAGTTTCAAAAGTAGTCACCCTCTACATATGAGGAAGGAGAAAAAAGGGAAAAGGAGAAGGCAAGTGGGGCCGTCAACCAAATCAGAGCGACCAATTTCAGACCTTAAAAAAGGAGTTGGGGAAGGTTTCAGACTAGTGGACTTTTAAACACCGTTGTGACAAACCAATGCAATTTTGGTGCATTACAAGTACACAGCATTTGAAGTTTGAATAAATGGCTCTAGAATGAAACAAAAAGGAAACACCAAATACTGATAAAACTTGCATAAAAAGCGAAAGAAGTTACTACATAAACCGGGTCTCTTTCTTGTGTGTACACACCACGTTTTGAATCGTGAACGTCAATGGGAAATGCAGGGGGAGGTTTGAGTGATCTCTTCAAAAATCTTATCGCGGGCGGATGAAAGAAGAGAAAAGGCTTGTTTGGCAACAGTGGGTGGCTCGTGAGAATTTGGGCAGTTAAAGAGTTTTCGCAATTTACAGACCGCCCTTGCGAATTAGATGCCATGAAAAATGTCGAATTGCAAGTTTGAACACCTTTGGTGAGGATTTTGGAAAAAATGCAAACTTTATTTGCTCGTTCTTGCACGAGAAAATTCTCAACAAAAGGCCACTTTTTTTGGGAAAGTATAAGTGTAAGTGATGTTATAAGCACTGATTTGTATTGTAAAGCTCCAAAACCATCAAGGTGCCAAACAAAATGCCGTGTTTTGTACGTGTTTCTCTTCAATATCAAAGGTCTTTTTTAAGTGCTTGCCATTTTTTAATCAAAATAATAATTTTGCAAATTCTTACAAAACCGAGAGACAAAATGTCCAAACTTGCAATTCGACATTTTTTGTAGCATCTAAGTCATAAGGGCAGTCTGTAAAACGCGAAAACCCTTGCACTTACCAAAATCTTACATTGACGACCAAGCCTTTTCTCTTCTTTCATCCGCCCGCGATAAGATTTTTGAAGAGATTAGAGCTCTATATTAGAAAGAGTACAATCATATCCAACGCCATCTAGTTCATTCTGCTCGCAACTGCTCGCCGTTCCCAAAAGGATGCACGAGTACCCTCTAAGCTGAACAAATTTTCCAAAATATGAGACCAAGATGGCAATTTTTGAGAAACTAAGGGGCCTAGAACCCTTATGAAGGGGTCCAAAATGAACTGTTAGTGTGTTTCAAATGAGTTAAGATTGCATTACTTGTAAAATTAGGTTTAAAACTTTAAAAGACATTAAGAGAATAAAAATCTATCCCCTTGGACATATTGATGCAAGTGGTGATGGCAACAATGTGATTGGAAATGAAATTGCAGGGCTGCTGAATTCGCTTCCCTCTTGTGCTTGGCTGTCATGGTCATTGCTGAGAAAGAGCAAAGGGAATTTTCTTCCTCTCTTGACTTCACCCCTGACTGCAATTTAAACTTGCCCACCTACCCATTGATATGCAAGATCACAGGAGTAGCTGGTGGTGGCCAGCAGGGGAGTCCAGTCAAATGCTTGCTAGCTTCAGATGGCTTGCCCAGCTTTGCCACTGGCACTTATTAAGAAGGGAACTGCTAGGATTGCTGGGCCGGGCCAGCTTTCTCTCTCTCGCTTGCTCTCTCTCGCTCGCTCTCTCTCGCTCTCCACACTGAGCCTAGTGAACAAACAAGGAGGACTTGACTCAAAATTTCAGGGTTGAAAGGTGAAGAAAGGAAAACTCAACATTCTCCTCTCTATCAATATTCTATCTGAAACATTTTTATGGTAGGAGCCCTGATTGCGAACGTTTTCTCTGAAAAGCATTGATCAGAGTGAGGGGTGAGATATTCATTTTCCTCTTGGTCTTTTAGGTTTTAAACTTAATTTTACAAGTAATTCAGCTTTGAATCATTTGAAACACACTAATAGGTCATTTTGGACCCCTTCATTAAGGTTCTAGCCCCTTTACTTTCTCAAAAGTTGTTACCTTGTTCTCATATTTTGGAAAAGTTGTTCAGCTTAGAGGGTACTTTTGCATTGTTTTGGGAACGGCGAGCAGTTGCGAGCCAAATCAGCTAGATGGCGTTGGATATGATTGTACTCTTTCTAATATAGAGCTCTAGAAGAGATCACTTAAACCTCGCCCTGCATTTCCCATTGTGCTTCCTTAATTTGACTGATTTGTTACAAATAAAAAAAAACCTGTGAAGAGTTGTTCCCTCTTAAATTCTAGTGTCTTGCCCCTAAATCTGACTTCCCTACTAAGGTAAATGGCAAAAGAGGGAGAGGTCTCCAGTTTTCAGTGATCTATGTTTTACCTAATCAGTAGAGCCAGGATTTTTAGGTGAAGAAAAAAGCCAAAAAAGTGGTAAATAGGTGAAGAAAATAACCAAAAAAAAGTAAAAAAAAGGTTCTTATTGTGCGCCTTTTACAATAGAAGCACTTACATTGGTGAACGTATTGGAATGTTGAAGTATACCGAGGTCACCCTGAGAATCCCGATTCACCTGACACATTTTTTATCCTTATTTGAGACTGTTTGAATTTCTATCGGAATATATAATGTGAAGTATTATTGCCGTTGATTACCTCAGTAGCCTCACTCTGCATGGCGCAGTCGGCTACCATACCACGCCCACACCACATTCTTACCAAGTTGTGCCATTTGAACCATCATTTTCAACATGGACAAGTTTACGAGCTTGTCATTTGAGGCGCCAAATTTGATTGACTCACAAAACCTCCAATGCGCTGTTTTTTTGCGCAGTGCCCAGAAGCCAATTCTTTAAAAATTGAAGAAGTTAGATAAATGCACTACCAACCTTTTTCTTTGGAAGGCCAATGGAAAAAAATAATTGTAAATTATACTCCTTTCTATATTTTTCAAAGAACTGCCTCTAGCCTCTTGAAATTAAATGTGAATTTAAATCAATGCCCTTCCTTAGTGATAGTATAAATATGACCATTTTTCACTAAGTTAGAAATCACTTTCTCTAAACCAGGTGGTAAATGTTGTAAATCTCGGCATTTATTAACCTTTTGTCCCAAAAAGTGTCAAAAAAAAATATTTTTTTTGCTAAAAAGGGCAAAAAAAAATATTTCCATCAAAAGCAGTAAAAAAGGTGAAAAATTATTTTCTAATTTTTCACCTAAAAATCTTGGCTCTACTAATCAGGCACGGATTACTTTTCTATACAATATGTTCTGGGTTTTGTACTAGAATTTTTATTGAAAAATGATCCCTATCGGGCGCTTTTGTGAAAATTCAGAATTTTGATAAGTGATTCTCAATCTCATTTAGAACATTGATGTTGATGTCGCCTTGACGGTAATCAAGAAGGTTGCATTCGACCGTAAAGGTTGCCGTTGTCCATTTTGGTTGGCCGGTGAGTGTCCATGTAGCGACACGATCGCAATTACAACCGAAAGGATTGTACGTACTTCACGCTTTTGTTAACGATTCTTGACATTCGAAAAAGATTTTTTTTTCGAATCCATTCCATCGCAAAGCTTCAGACATTTGTTGTCGATGAATGTGCCGCCAAGCCCAGTCTGTCTTTCCATGGCCCTCATCACATCGTTTATGACTAGGGCTGGGAATTTCCAGCAAATAGATTATTCAAATTATGACTTTTAGTTAGCAAGTAAGAAGGCCACAATATGCAAAAAATATGCAACAAAAATGGATATTTGACGGCTTTAATTAAGCTTTTACATAATTTTATAGGGTATTCCACTGCATTAAAAGTTGGTCTCTTAATGCTTTTCTGTAAGAGACCTTCTTTTGTCAGTCAGAGGGTTATTAAATTTAATAAAAACCCGTTCACAGTCAACGGTAGTGATTGGGGACAAAGAAAGATTAAGGAAAAGGTTGGGATTCGGGACTCGGTGAAACGTGTTCCAGAGTAATGATGCCACCAAATAATGGTTTTAGGCCAAGTGTTGCCACATTTGACCTTGCTTAGTTTTTAAGGTCAAACACTACAGCATAGGCCAAAGAGGACGGTATTACGTAATACCGTCCTCTTTGCATAGGCTTATTAGGCTGACTCACAGAAAATAAAGAGACGTAAACTCTACGAAAAACAGGCGACACTTTTTATTTGGTCGCATCACTAGTTTTGAGTAAAGAAGTTTTGAGTATTGACGTAAACTAAAATACGATATTGTCCTTTTTGGCGGGAAATTCAAAAAGCGCCGAAAAAGCACAATATGTTAATCCTACGCAGATATGAAAATAAGTTCAATATATGCAGTTTTAAGTATTTGCTGGAAATCCACAGCCTTATTTATGACGAATCGGTACCCACCCTATTCATCTTTAATCACCTCGGCAAGGTCGAATTGTTAGTCTTCACGGGACAATGTTACACCCGTGTAGATGTACAATGGGATGTAAGGGAACACGTTGGGAAAAAGGGGTCGTTCAAAACCTAACTTTCCGAAGCCGAACGAAACGGTTCGAAACTCGCCGAAAGTGGAAAGATTATCGGATCTCCACGGGAGTACCCACCTATTTTCGTGCTCTTTATAAGCTCGTATGCTATGATGGCAAATCTCTTTAGTTGACTTGCAAATTTACTTCAGTGTGCTTGCCTGGTTTTCTCCATTGATTTGGCTTTTCTCGAATGTGACGGTCCGTTTCGATCTTGAAATTCCCGAACATCGATGATCGTTCCCTCAGTTCCCTCGCCCGCTTTCAAAGCCGTCACCTCCTGATTTCAGCTACCCTACATTTCTCCTTTTATCTCTTCCTCGCACCCATTTCATCTCCACGTTTAAGAAGAGGTCAAGGGATGGGCAATTTTTGACAGCGAATTCGAAGAAACACTGATAGGAAGTTCGCTTGGAGTTGGTTCGATCGGCGTTGAAGTGTTCGAATGGGAATGCTTCAACGACGCCGGAGAACTTCCCTCTTTGCCAGGGCTGCCAGATGGCGGTTTGGCCCGCCAGATTTTGTTGTTTCTGGCGGTTTGAGGCCTCGTCTGGCGGCGATATTTTTTATTTGACGGGTCTGGCGGTATTCTGGCGGTTTACGTTACAGTCTGGCGTTGGGGAATTTCTGTTTGGCGGGGAAGAACATTTTGACAAGTTTCTGGCGGTATTTAACTGAAAATCGTGAAATTTGGCATATTTTCTTTGCTTTATAGGATTAGTAGAAACACAGTAGTGTCACACTGTTCTAGCAGAATTCAGCATAACAGAGCTAGAGCTCAAAGTTACAGCATTAGTTACAAAAAATAATGCGACCATTTTTGGCCCATCTCTTTCGTTTTTCTCTTTTTTATGTTAACTTTCCTGCAATTTCAGATAAACAACCAAAAGTAGGGCTTATGATAATCATCAATTATACATCCTGATATTAAAATCTTATAATCAATATAAGAGGGTGCTGGGCTGTTGAAACTAGTATTGATAAGCTTGAAGATTTTAGCAAATAGAAGATGCTTTTCAAGCTGGAAAAGGTGCAAGCAAAATGCGATAGATTGGAAAAAATGTGCTGGGATTGTAAAGAAAGTGTGTTGGGATGAAAAAAATAAATGCTTGAATGGTAAACAAAGTGTATTGGAATGGCAAATCAATTTATTGCAGTGACAAACTCAAATGTCAAAGAAACTTAAGCAAAAACAAAAAATGTTAAAAAAAATACAATTTTGCGTTTCTGTTGGCTAAAACATAGCTAATGAAGTGCAAGAAATGCCAAAAAATCAAACTTTGTAAATATATGGGTAAAAGGCCAAACAAATAATACACAAAATTTCCAAATATTTCAACTACTTCCAAAAGCACATTTTTAGGGTACAAAACCTTTCGAAAGTTTCACACTCATGATTATTAGCTTGAATATGATGGTGGTTTGCTTTATTTTTGTCTTATTTGGTCTTACTGATAAACTCAAATTCAAAGTCTCTTTCTCTCTAAACGAGAGCAAATGTGTGCGAAAAATGTGTCTTTATTAAACTGGATCAACCCGAAGGATGCTTGATAAGTTCAACTCAGCTATCTTTATAGAAAGGTTAATGCATGATATGTCTCCTCTAGAACAAATGCATAATGAAGGAACTGGAATCAGGCGTTATTCTGGCGGTTTTTTTGAAAAAAAATCTGGCGGCGAATTTCGATATCTGGCGTTTTTGACAGGGTGATCTGGCGTTTTTGGTCTCCAATTACCTGGCAGCCCTGCTCTTTGCATGCTTCCAGTCATGCTTCTTGTTGATCAAACTAGTGATGGAAACAATCCAATCTTCAATCACATTCACGATAGGTTGCCCAACTAGGTCTGCCAATTCAATTAGCCTTCAGCGTCTTTCATTTGTCGGTTGAATTCCATGAGGAAAAAGGCTTTCTTCTGAAGGTGAGCGCAAGTGACACCCCTTGCTTTATTCGTCTTTGGCTCAGGGGCGCTATGTACTAGGTAGAAGGAACTTGCTTCTTGATTTTGCAAGATGTTGTACCATGTGAGGGGTGATGGCAAACCTAAAGCTAGCAACCTCGCGTGAGAAAGATTGAAAGATTGGTTTTTTCCATCAGTAGATCAAACCTTATGTTAAGGTCAAATAGTGAGAAGGTTTACTTGCAGTTGACTTGCAGTCAATGCTACTAGCACACCTTGGTGCACGCTAAACATACCAGCTATAGTTTTCACGATGGTGAAACGTTTGTGATCTTGCCCCCTCCTACCGTATCCAGAGGCTTTTTGAAAATCCAATGGTCCCAGTAAATCCAACCCAACTAGTTCTTCATCGTCCAGAAAGAACTTCAGGCATGGATAGATGTCATTTTTGAACATCAGCTCCGAACCTTTTGTCAAGTTTGAATAATCTTTTGACGTAAAATCGAATTCTCTCTTCGTCCGAGTTCATGTTAGCAGTTAACTTAAATTGACTTTAGTGTACGAGTGCTTTTTCAGCACCTAAATCCTTAAACTCTACAAATAAAAAAATACATTTCACTAACGGGTTAGGTTTTTCAACGGGCAACCTCAGGCATGCGAAGAATCCTCAGAATCTTCGTAAATTGTCCTTTTGGGCCAAATGTACGGTAAGAACTGTAAAGTCTTCCATTCTTTTGCACTGAGTTTAGCAGGCACGAGTCGTAATTGCCTAGAGTAGCAGTAGTAAAGAACTGACCAGAACGTTGCAAGAGGAAAAACATGAATCAATCAATTAGAGTCGAATAATATAATGCAATAACCTTCCAGTCATGAAATAATTCACACATGTTAACATTTGAAAAGCAGGTGCACAACAAACATCAGTGAACAAAAAAGTACAATATAAGATTGACTTGCAACATTTTTTACTTGCATTTCATTTGAAAAGAATCAGCAAATCACTAGTTTTTATCCTAACTGAATAATGCAGAAAAGCACCGTTTTTCATGTAACCTTGAATGGAAGAGGCACACCTGAGTGATTTGGATAACTGATTTTATTTGCAGAGAGAGATATACAGGTTAAGACCAGATAGAGAGAAATAGAGAAGCAAAGAGGGAGTACTCTACACGCCCCCCAAGGTGGGTTGTCAAAACCATATGAATTTCAATTGGCAGTGGCCGTATCCAAAATCACTCGGCAATAAACACTGTGAGATTTGACATTTCAGTCTTATTTGAATGATACAGTTTTGCCAAAAGGTTTGATGAATTTTCGATTTCTTCGAAATATTTTATCACCATCGGATATTTCATAGCTTCTTCCATGTTCGAGAAGTTTCGTTACCGTCGCTTCACTATCCCAAATTTTGCTGATTGGGGTTTGCACGAATACCTTTGTTCTTACAGCAATTGTTTTTAATGGCTTGGATCGAATATCAGCTTGCAAGGTTTTTCGGAAACGTATCTTGTCCCTTGCTGCTTTGCCATCAGGGCACAATTTTTGATCAACCGACATCTTTGGAAGAGCGTTTCGCAAACTCCTACCAAAGAATAACTGACTTGGAGAATATCCGTCCTCTCTTGGGATTCCTTGAAAATGACTCAATGCAATGTTGAAGTCTTCTCCACTCAAGTTACATTTCTTAAGTAGACTCTTGATAGATTTTACTGATGATTCAGCTAGACCTTTTGATGAAGGATTATAAGGTGACGAGGTCTCATGAATTGTTCCATGCTTCTTCAAGTACGTAGTCATAACTGTTCTGAATTGAGGACCATTGTCGGATCGGAGAACTTTTGGGTATCCGCATGTGAGAAAAACATTTTTCATCACTTTAATGACATCTGTTGTGGTAGTCCTCCTCCACTTGTGTGCAAATATGTATCCAGAATAGGCATCCATCATTGCCAACCAATTCTGACCTGACCATTGGAATAGATCTGCTTAAATCAAGTCCATTGGTCCTAAAGTCGTTGTACTTTGAATGGGTTCTGCTCTTTGAGAGGCTTGAACACGAGACTTTAACGATTATTCGTTAAAGAACTCGTTCTCAAGAAATACAGAGAAATTAATTTGACCATTTCACGACGAAAATTTCAATTCGGACGCGAAGTAAAATTTGCTGGATATATTGTGTCTGAAAATGGAGTAAAGCCGAATCCTGAAAAGATTCAGGCACTGTCAAAATTTCCTTCATCAACAGATCTGACTACTTTAAGATCATTCTTGGGACTTGTCAACCAATTGGGAAATTTCATTCCCGATATAACGCATATGACACGAAATATGTGTTAACTTTTAAAGAAGGATAACCCATTTCAATGGCTTCCTGACCATGAAGAAGAATTTCAAAAAGTGAAACGAATTTTGACCTCTGAAGTGTTAGTGCACCCCTTCGATCCAACTCTTCCAACTGAAATGCTGACAGATGCATCTCGAACGCATGGAATAGGATTCATGCTATTGCAAAGAACAAGAGAAGGACAACCGAGAATTGTTCAATGTGGATCATTTGCATTAACTCAAGCACAATCAAATTGTGCGGTAATTGAACTTGAATGTCTCGCCATCGTACGACCAATGCAAAAATGTGATTACTACTTAAGGGGAATGGACAAATTCAGTTATCACAGATCATAAATCTTTGATTGGAATCATGAAAAAAACCGATCACTGACATTACGAACCCACGTCTTTTACGTTTCCGCGAAGCTTCGCTTTCTCCCTACAATTTCAATATAACATGGAACGCTGGCGAGGACCATTTCATTGCCAACGCACTCTCCAGAGCACCAGTTTTTCCTCCCGAATGGAGTGATTGGTAATACCAGGTTTTCATATTTCTGTCAATAGTTCCGATCCATAGTCGTACTACTCTTCTCTCTCCCTCATTACTACTCCATCTTGATTTCTACCTTTGTACCCTTCACATCTTACATCTATATCTCCCGAATAAATCTTTATTTGTTAAGCCACGGTACAAACCATTCCGTGGCGCAGTCGGTAGCCGACTACGTGTGGTTGGAGAGTGCTTTTTACGTGCATTAGTGATTTCTAATTGGTGAATAGTGCCTTCAGATCCCAAGTGTTGGTTGAACAATCTTCCGTTGACCAAATTTATTCTATGAATTTTGGTTACGAACATTTGTGCCTGGTTTAACTTCGTTAAAGAACATTCGTTTGGCGATTCAACCATGGATAGCCGTGAGGAAGTGTTGAATTTGAAGGCGTCTCGTGGAGGCTTCAAAGGATTGGTCACCCGAGCAAAGAAGGCAGCTCTTGATGCCATTAAATCGCATGTCGATGGAGAAGATCCGTTTCTCTTGGAGATCAAGATCCAGACATGGGAGTCGCGGTTAAATCGATTTCGCGATGCGGAGGCGGCTGTGATGTGTCATCCTGATGCGGATGACAATGATATCGATAAAGAGTTGGACACGCATGAGGAACTTTTCGACAAATCTCGAGTCAAAGTCCGAGGTTTCCGTCAAAATTTCGATCGTGCTCTCTTGAGTTCCCAACCCCAAAACGCGGTAATTCCCACTTCTCAGTCTTCTGGTCTTCCTAAACTGAACATCAAGCGTCCGCCTATATTGGAAGAAGACACCAATCTTAGGTCATTTCTTCAGTGGCGTCCTTTATGGAAAAATTATTCCAATTTGATTGCTTTGTCGAAGAGAGATCAAACTACACAAGTTTCTTTACTTTGGGAATGTTGTAGTCCCGGTTTCCTTCAGATCATCCATCATTCTTTAGGAATTCGATTGGATACGGGACGAGAAGTTGACGATATTTTGGACATCATCAAGAATTATTTACGAAGTCTTCGAAGTGTGCATCTTGATATGCGTGATCTTCTTCAAGTGAGGCAAAAGGATGGGCAAGACTACACGAGTCTTTGCAACGTGATCCGCGAATTGGCCGAATTTGCCGATTTGTCCCAGATCACGGAAGATCGACTCCTGATTGCATGGTTGATTCAAGCAATCAAAAGCGAGTCGGATCGAGCTCACGCTATGGAGAAAGACTTCAAGACTTTCGACGAAGTCCGTCATTATATCCTTGAATTGGAAACTTCCCGTCAAGGAGCCAAGGGTATGGTCGATTCTCCATCTCAAGTCAACGCCGCTAAAACCAAAACCAAGTCCAATTACAAGTCCTTGAAAACCAAAAATTTTGAGAAAGCGACCACCTGTGGATTTTGTGGACGTTCTGCTCACTCTAAGGACAAATGCCCGGCTCAAAAGAGTAAATGCCGTGTCTGTCATCAATTGGGCCATTGGGATAAGGTGTGTCGAAGCAAGAACGCTGTCACGACCAAACATGGGTCGGAAACTCGGATTAGTTCCATTAAATTACGAGTTGCTTCGAGTGGTGGAAAGGATTTAAGATCCAATGAAATCGAAGTCGAGGTTGTACCATCGAATTGGGGTGAAAAACCGGTCCGAGTGATTTTCTGTGCCGATACTGGAGCAGATATTTCTGTTATGGGCAAGTCTGTTTTCCAAAAGACAAGCCTAAAGAATATGGTTTCTCTTACTGAGAAATTCCATGACCACATCATGGGGATCGATGGCAAGCCGGTGAAACAAGTTGGAATGTTTCACGCGGATTTGAAGATTGATGGGATTTGTGCAACCAACGTTCCAATTGTGGTATGCCAGGATTTGCAGGATGCGTTCCTCAGTTTGAGCGCCTGCAAGGCGTTGACCATTGTTGACGACAATTTTCCCAAACCAAGACCCCTGATTGCGTCGGTATTGCTCCCGAAACCCGATTCATATACTTCCACACATGAAATTTGGCCAGATCGTGAATTGTGGATCTCCCAGTTGCCAAACAATGCACCTCTACCTGAGATTTTTGGCACGATCGAGAGCAAATTGAGAACTATTTACTCAAGTGCTTTTGAAAGTGGAATCCTTCGACCAATGACGGGTCTAATAGTGGGTGATCCTATGGTCATTCATTTAAAAGAAGACGCGAAACCTTTCGCGATTCATGTGGCAAGAAAGGTTCCATTTGCCTACGAGGACAAAACTGAGAAAAATCTCAGGGATATGATCAACCAGAAAGTCATTGGTCCCGTTGGCGATGAACCGACTGAGTGGTGCCACCCTATAGTCGTTGTTCCTAAGGGTGATGGGGATGTAAGAATATGTGTCGATCTTACCAATTTGAATACGGAGGTGAAGAGGACCATACATCCCATCAAAACACCAACAGAGGCCATTTCGGGATTCCGCCCGGATCAAAAATTTTTCGCCAAGATAGATTTGGGGAAGGGATATTGGCAGATGCCTCTCGCCGAAGAATCCCAACATCTGACGACATTTTTGACGTCGTTCGGAAAATTCAAGTTCCTAAGATCCCCGATGGGATTTGTTTCCACCGGTGACTCGTTTTCTTACCGTGGAGATGTGGCTATGGCAGGTCTGGATGTCCAAAAGGTCGTGGATGATATGGCAGTTGGAGCAACGGATTTACCAAGCCTTATCCGTCGAGTCAGTGATGTCCTGGAGAGATGCGTTAAATATGGATTAACCGTAAACTCAAAGAAGAGCGTTTTGGCTGCTTCGTCGATAAATTTCGTCGGTTTCATCATCTCTCCAGGAATCATCCAGCCCGATCCTGCCAAGATTGAAGCAATCCAAGATTTTCCTGTTCCCGCTACATTAACCGATCTCCGATCTTTCCTCGGATTAGCGAATCAGTTAGGGCAGTTCTTGCCCGACCTAGCTTCTCTGACTTCTCCATTGCGAGGCCTATTAAAAGTCAAATCCCATTTTCAGTGGTTACCTGACCACACCCGAGTTTTTGAAGAGACGAAGCAAGTTTTGACTTCTCCTCCAGTTTTGGAAATGTTTGATCCGTCGTTGGAAATCGTTCTTCTGACGGATGCTTCAAGGTCTGGATTGGGATTCGCTTTGCTCCAACTTCAGAATGATGTTCCAAAACTAATTCAGTGCGGTTCCAGATACTTGAAGGATTGCGAGACCCGTTATGCGGTGATTGAGCTCGAGGCTTTGTGCATTTATTGGGCGATTAAGAAGTGTCATTTGCATCTCGCTGGTATTGACTTCAAAGTGATTACGGATCATAAACCGCTCATTCCCATCTTCAACCGACAAACTCTGGGTGAAATTGAAAATCCTCGTATTCAAAATTATCGCACGAGATTAATGGCTTACAATTTTTGTTTGGAATGGAAGAAAGGAATTTCTCATGCCATTCCTGATGCCCTCTCGCGTGCGCCGGTGTCGAAACCGGAAGATGAGCCGTCCTTGGTTCCAGATGATTTGCCTCTTTTCAAGTTGGCCGCCATTAAATTGGAACAACCCGATTTGATTCTCAACGAATTGGTGGAAATGGCCCGCGAAGATGAATCGTACATCAATCTTAGGAAGGCAATCCTTTCCGAGACGATCAAAGAGTCCAAATCTGGTTATGTGGCATTATTTAAGAAGGTGGCGTCTGAATTGTCCATCGAAGGCTTCGATAATTCTTCGTGGAAAACGAATCAATTTTGAAGAAGCTTCACGCTGGACATCAAGGCGTGGAAAAAACGAAGAGGCGTGCTCGTCAGATCGTTAATTGGCCTGGATTTACTTCTGATATCGCTAATACCGTGGCGGCTTGTCCAGAATGTTTATATTTCCGACCATCTCATCAACCCGAGCCCCTTATTCAGGATGATCTACCAACGAGACCTTTCCAAGTTGTCACTGCGTATCTATTTTCATATGATCGCAATGAATATCTCGTCTACAGTTGTCGATTGTCCGGATTTCCGATGGTCCTAAAATATGCCGCTTCCCCAACATCTTCTCAAATCATGAAGGATTTTGTGGGATTATTTTCGACTTTTGGTGTCCCTAACGTTTTACGTACGGACAACGGACCCCAATTCGCCTCATCATGGTTAAGTCCATGAAATACATGTTGGCGAAGACAGGAGGAAGCATCCATTCCGAGGAGTTCGCGGAGGCTTTGCTCGAGTTCCGCAACTGTCCTCGGAACGATGGCCTTTCCCCCGCTCAGAGAGTTTTTGGACGACCCATTCGCTCTCGAATTCCGGTGTTGGAGGGCATTCTCCGGACTCTTACCGTGGAGGAAGATCTGGATCGAGCTGAAACGAAACAAAAGAAATCGGATCAATGTCGTAAGGAGTACTACGATAAACCGACTCACCTTTTGAAACCGTTAATCAATGGGAGCCTCGTTTCGGTCCAGAGTCCTCAAACGAAGCGATGGGAGAAAACGGCCAAGGTTCTCAAATCCTTCAACCGACGATACTTGTTGGAGTTCGAGACCGGACACAAGTCTTGGCGAAATCGGCGATTCACTCGCAAGATTCGTCCGTCAACCATTTCTCGAAATCCAGAGGACGTTGTGGACAGATGCGATGAATCCGAAAGTGTCGTCAAAAGAAGAAGTGATCGGCGACGCAAAGAACCGGATCGTTTACATTATTATTGAGATTTTCAACTATTTGTCATGTTCATTTAATGTTGAAATTCTAAAATGGGGAGTTGGAGTGATTAGTAATACCAGGTTTTCATATTTCTGTCAATAGTTCCGATCCATAGTCGTACTACTCTTCTCTCTCCCTCATTACTACTCCATCTTGATTTCTACCTTCGTACCCTTCACATCTTACATCTATATCTCCCGAATAAATCTTTATTTGTTAAGCCACGGTACAAATCATTCCGCCGAGGAAATGGACAAAGAAGAAAATGTTGAAATGGGCTATAGAGTGGCGGAAGACCCTTCACTTCAAATGTTGTTTGATAACCTAGATGATGCATTTGAGACACTTATAATACAGTTTCCGATAAAAAATCTTTTGCAGTATCAAAGACACTCGAAGTTGGGTAATCCTTAAAAGTTTTGAAAAAATCGGTTAATGTTTCAAGTTTCGATTTTAGTCCATTTTGAACATGGTCCTGCTAGAAATCGTAATTTTGAATATGAATCTGTTAGACATATTTATTTGTAATTTTGGCACAACACACACCATAGCGTACTCTAAATAGTTATGAAATATGCTTTCCAAAAATCTTGTTTAAGTGCATTTTGAGTGATATTTTTTCATAATTTTGAGCCATTTTGACGTAAGTTCTAAAACTCAACAAATTGTAGCATGCTCACGAGTTCACATCTGTTCACACCTTGTTCTTATTTTACTTCCTGATTAAAGTCACTCGATTGGAAATAAATGAAGTGAGAAGTTCTCTTATTTTGAGTCGCTTCATTGGTGACCCCGACGTGATCTCAACTCGTTTTGTTGGGTTAATTTCATTGGTTCGTGATGGATTCCAACGAATCTAAGAATTCCAAAGACTCGGAAATGTTAAATATTTCTGCTGTCACTATAAAGTTACCTACATTTTGGTCAGAGGAGCCGTTGTTGTGGTTCTCTCAGGCAGAATCTCAATTCGCCTTGAGGTCGATAGTATCCGAGGTTACCAAGTATCACCATGTTATCGCAGCCTTGGATCAATCTACTGCCAAACGGGTTGTGGATGTCATCAATTTACCAGCAAGTGAATCGAAGTACATGAAATTAAAGGAGAGATTACTCTCGGCCTTTACATTATCCCCGTATCGTCGGGCCAGGAAGATCCTCAATGCTTCCCCATTGGGTGATCGTTCTCCGTCGGAGTTAATGGATGAAATGTTGGCACTACAAGATGATCATGGATCTTGCACGCTATTCAAGACTGTTTTTGTGGATCGTATGCCTCCAGATGTTCGGACCCATTTGATTCCACAGATGGGAAAAATGTCTGCTCGAGAATTGGCATTATTAGCGGATCAATTGATAGCAGGGCAGAGTACGGATATTCACGCGGTTGCTTTTGATTCAAGAAATATGTCTTCTCGTCGAGGAACTTGGTGCAGATTTCATCAACGTTTTGGACCCAAGGCATATCAATGTGAACAACCTTGTTCGTTCGTGAAGAAGGGACTTAAGCCCAAAGCACCACGATTTGGCGTTAATGCTGTTTCGGGAAACGAGGAAGACGATCATCTGTAATGGGCATAGGTGGTCGTTTATTATTTGTCACAAATAAATTGAATAATCAATCATACTTAGTTGACTCTGGTGCCCAAATAAGCATACTGCCTGTGCCACAAGCTGCGAAATCTTCGTCAACAGGTACACCTTCGTTCAAGGCAGCAAATGGCTCTACTATATATTGCTATGGACGTTCAACACAAAATATTGTCTTAGGCCACCAGAAATACTCTTGGACTTTCTATTTGGCGGATCTCAAACAAGCTATACTGGGTGCTGATTTCTTACGCTCAAATAATCTCGTGATTGATTTGGCAAATGAACGTCTTTATGACCCAAACTCTTCAACTTCAATTTATGGTCATGTGGGTAAAGCCGTAGCTCCCACACTCACTTTAATCAAATCTGCTGGATTGAATGTGTTTGAAACGTTATTGGATACCTTCCCAGAATTAACAACCCCGGCATTCAACAATGTGGAACCAAAGCACGGAATATTTCATCACATTCCTACTACCGGTCATCCTGTTTTTGCGAAGGCCCGTCCATTGACTGGGGAAAAGTTGATCTTTTCTAAAGAAGATTTTAATTCAATGATGAGTATGGGTATAGTCAGGAGATCGAAGAGCAATTTCTCGTCGGCATTACATGTAACTCCAAAAGCTGATGGGTCGTGGAGATTGTGTGGAGATTATCGGCCACTTAACAATATCACCATACCAGATCGTTATCCCATACCCCACATTCAGAATTTCGCTGATGGATTGGCTGGTTCTACAATATTTTCGAAAGTGGATCTGGTTCGAGGTTATAACCAGATTCCTATGGCTCCTGAAGATGTCCACAAAACGGCGGTGATTACTCCTTTTGGTTTATTCGAGTGGTTGAAAATGCCTTTCGGTTTGTGTAATGCGGCACAGACTTTCCAACGAATGATGGATTCAGTGTTGGGTGATTTACCCTTTATTTTTGTTTATCTCGATGATATACTCGTTGCCAGTTCGTGCCAGCGTGACCACGTTGAACATCTAAAAATCGTGTTTCGTCGTCTCTCCGAGAATGGATTGGTTATCAATCGCAAGAAGTGTCAGTTTGGTGTGGATAAGATTTCATTTCTTGGACATGAAATTTCGGCTTTAGGCATAAAACCTTTATCACAACGTGTAGAGGCTATTATGAACTTTCCTCTTCCTTCTACAGTCGTTAAACTACGTGAGTTCATTGGCATGATTGGTTTTTATCATCGATTTATTCCAAACTTGGCAAAATCCTTGGCACCTCTGCATGGACTGTTGAAAGGAAATCCGAAAGTACTGGAAATCACTTCCGAGTTGAAATGTCAATTCGAAGCAGCCAAGTCCAAGTTAATTGACGCCACCTTGTTGACTTTTCCCGTTTGCTCCGCTCCCTTGGCTCTAACCACAGATGCCTCAAGTGTGGCCGTGGGAGCTGTTTTGGACCAGTTTGTGAATGGCCAATGGAGACCGTTGGCCTTCTTTTCGCGCAAGTTACGCGCTCCGGAGGTTAAATATGGCACTTTTGATCGAGAACTTTTGGCCATATATTTGTCTGTGCGTCATTTTCGGCATTTTGTGGAAGGCCGAGACCTCGTGATATTTACCGATCATAAGCCGCTGGTGTGTGCCATGAAGAAGAAAAGCGAAACTGTTTCTGCTCGACAGCAACGCCACTTGAGTTTCATTTCGGAATTCACTACTCGCATCGTTCATGTGAGTGGGAAACAGAATGTGGTTGCGGATGCGTTATCTCGAGTGTCAAGTGTGATTCATCCTTCAGTTTCTCCTCAAGTTCTGCAAGAGGCTCAAGAGGCAGATCCTGAAACGCCTCTGGTCAAAACCTCTCTCACTAGTTTGAAATTGGAGGTAGTCGAATTTGAGCCCGGGATTCGGCTATTGTGTGACGCGAGTCTTCCTCATCCCCGTCCTTGGGTTCCTGAACCCTTGCTAAGAACAGTGTTCGATTCGATTCATGCAACTTCTCATCCGGGAATACGAGCTGGCAAGAGATTGATAAGTCGGAATTTTGTGTGGCATGGATTAAACCGAGATGTGACACAATGGACCAGGAATTGTCTTGCCTGTCAACAAGCTAAAGTGACGCGACATACGCGAGCACCTGTTGCGCCCATGGAGATACCATCCGATCGATTTTCGGTGATTCATTTAGACATTGTGGGGCCATTAGAACCGTCGCATGGTCATCGATATCTGTTGACAATCATTGATAGATTTTCTCGGTGGCCAGAAGCGATACCCATGAAAGACATAACGACAACATCATGTGCACGAGCTCTATTGGAGGGCTGGATTTGTCGTTTTGGTGTTCCACAAGCTATTGTCACAGATCGAGGAGCTCAATTTACCTCTCATCTGTGGAAAGAGTTGTCAAGATTGCTTGGGACTGAATTGAGCCATACAACCTCCTATCATCCTCAGTCAAACGGTATGGTAGAAAGAATACATCGACAAATCAAAGATTCATTACGAGCTCGTTTGGCTGGTTCAGATTGGTTCCATCATCTACCTTGGGTATTGTTGGGTATTCGTTCTACGCCAAAAGACGATTCCAATTTTTCCCCCGCACAATTGGTGTATGGAACAAGTCTTCGTGTGCCTGGTGCTATTGGTTTGGTGTTTGATGCGAAGGTTGCTCCTTCGACACTTTTCAGGAATCTTCGCACTAATTTAAAGGAATTACTTCCTCCAACTACGGTATTTCATGGAAGTGCTAAATCGTATGTTCCGACGTCTCTTTCCACGTGTTCTTTTGTCTGGCTTCGAACGGATCGAACAAAAACACCATTGGAATCTCCCTACGAAGGCCCTTATCGAGTTATTAGAAGAAATGAAAAGTGCTTTGTTCTTGATATCAATATGAAATATCGATCCGTTTCTATTGATCGGTTAAAACCAGTAATTTTGGAAAAAAATCAATCACCTTTAGTTTTCACTCGTTTTGGCCGAGCAGTACGTGAACCTGAAAGATATCGACCCGGATAGCTCCGGATCTGGCCGGGGAGGTGTAGCATGCTCACGAGTTCACATCTGTTCACACCTTGTTCTTATTTTACTTCCTGATTAAAGTCACTCGATTGGAAATAAATGAAGTGAGAAGTTCTCTTATTTTGAGTCGCTTCATCAAAAACAAATTTCATTTGTTTTTGCAATATTGAAAAGCTATGTGAAATCGTTGGGAATTTGTTTTTTCATGTAACTAGCGTTTTTCGGCTTTTTGGGGTCAAAAATGGACCATTCAAAGTCAAATAACTCGGCTGTTGCTGAATGAATTGGCGTTAGGCCGATCTGATTCTGCCTTCATTTCTCAAGTGTGACGAGTTTTCGATTGAAGATCGAGATTTCACTCGTTTAAAAATAATGCGATGGTGTCAGTCAACTACTTTTATGCCTTGATTACATCTACTTATTTGAGATATAATCAAAAAGGTACACTTTCGTAGTTTAGTTGATATGCAAAGCAAATTGAATGGATATTTGCGGTATTTTGTTTTTCGTATTTTGTACCTGCCTGTTGCTTCTTTAGTACTATGTGAGATCGCGGACATTGAGTCGTGCTGCGCAGGTGGACCGAAACTTGAAATGCTCAATGCTGTTAGAAAAAGAGATGATTCTGATATTTTTGGTGGCTACATGTGGTGTACCAATATTGCGACGGACCAACGTCTTTTAAAATGCGCTAAAAAGTACTCAGGTTTCCTGTAAGAGTGAAATAAAAAACCAACTTTTCACCAAACCTCACATTTATGTCGGAGGGCCAGACCTAATCAGGATTCAAACTTTATTTGTAGACCAATTTGAATCATCCCTCTTGTCTCGCTTGACTCAATGAACACGTAATTTACTTTTGAAAAATTGACATGGTTTTGATTTGAGCAAACTCATAAGCCGCTTTGATGATCGGTATCGAAGGACGCACGTTTGGGATTTTTATGATTACCGCTCTGACCCTGAATTACCGTTCCGACGCGGCCAGCCGTCCAAACAAAAAGCGTCGTCTTGCTTTAGTCCAAAACAACAAGAGCAACTTACGAGAGGGAAAAACCAAAAGACCTTTCATGACTAGCATCAGAAGATGTTTGAAGGATGGTAGAGGCAACCAATCAACAAACCCACCAATCGATCTACCATGGGAATCCAGACCAAAGCCAAGAAACAACTAGATTCTACACGCAAGCTTAAGTGAAAACATGTAAGAATGGGAGACACCACCAAACACCGACACCGTTCCAAAACATTTCGAGAAAAAATGCCACAGTATCAGAAACTTCAATTTTTAGAAAGATTCTTCACCTCTATATCAGAATGACCCAATGGTAGTGAACAAAATGATATGCCATGGACAGAATCAAGGCTCAATGTGACCTACCCTATGCCCTACTGTTGATGAATAAATCCCAGATAATTGGAACTTTTTTTAATGAAAAGCTTACAAAATTTCCTTTTAACACCAATCTTCTTTGGACTATTCCATGATTCATCTGATTTCAATTGGCCTAAATGGTTTATGGGGTCCTTAACGTCATCGCTGCTAAGTGTTGTTGAAGCGTCAAAAGTGATCTAATGTCCGCAAAATTGCTGCCTTGTTGTCATTGGTTGAGCGAGCTCAATTCTGAACCAATCCCTGACTTTGTTTAGATTAGTGACCTCACTGAATCGTTGGCTAATTTTTATTCAATTTGAATTCATAAGGTAACTAAATGGTCTCTAAATATGGGTTAAATAGTTTATTTGAAAATGTTATAATTCATAGGTTTTTTGGTATATATCTTTTTCCCTAGGCCTAAAATTATATAGACAATAAAAGTAAAGTTTTAAGCTTTCAAAAGTTTAAAGTTTCAAAAGTTTAAAGTTTCCCATTGAATTGTGGGTCCAAAAAGTGCCATGATGTCTTTCGGTATTTTGATTCAAACCTAAAAAGCCATTCGGAACACCGTGGATGGCAAACGAAGAATCACAAGGGATCAAAGCTCCTTTAGTCTTTTAGTCGTTTAGCTTTACAATGGCTGTCTTAACTTGTTTGGTTTTGTCTAACATAGTTACCTTTCTTGTAAAGAGCAACAACAATACCCAATAGCTATGTTGGCAATCTGATCACCTTTCTTCAGGATCTTTTTGGATTGTTGGTGCTAGGGTCGGACGGTCGAGTCTCGCCCGGCCAGCGAAGCCAGCAATCACATCGTTCACATTTTTCCGATAAGTTATTTCAAGTCCGATATCAGAATGGTTCTCCGTCTGTGGGTGTGGATTTAACGTCTAAAAGTTTCCTTGAGAAAGGTCGGGGAAGAGAATCGAACCTGGGATATCTCTCATAACAGGAAACAACGCTAACCATGACACCAAGTCTCGTCCCTTTTCATCGTGTCAATACCATAGACCAACTTTAAAATAAAAGAAAACTCTCAACATAAAAATAGTCACACGTATCTTTATTGATTCAAGCAGAACATCGCACTGTAGGTTAAGGATCAAGTAACAAACGGAACACTTAAACACAATAGGAACAGGTTAGAAATTGGCCGGAACCTCCGAGCTTCCATATTTCAGCGAGTGAACCCCGCAAGATAAAACATAACGCTTTTCATCATAACTGGAAAAGGCCAGTTTGTTGTTGTGAGCAATGTGCATTAAATGGTTTTTACTTTGAATGGAAAATTGTTGGACAGAAATGGAAGATATCTTTTTCTAGACATTTTGCGAAATTGATTAGAGGGATCTTATTATTGACTGGCCTAGCCACACCTTTGCACCTTAGTGTGTCCTTAAAACCTTCTGCCTCAAGAGCGTAACATTTTGAGCTCAGCCCAATGAATCGCGTAACCAATTTGGACCCGGTTTTCAGATTTGAAGTAGCCCAATCGAGATCTATATTTCGAAGAGACCAAGGGATGGGTTAGGATCAAAGTTAGACGTATCGAGAATGGGTAAAATTCTATGAAAGGGGTTGGTGGAGTAAGGTGTAGAGATGAACAAACTGTCCGTACCGCTCCTCAATAGCTCACACTTTCCATCAAACGCAGGCAAAAAAAATTCGTAATTCGACTGGTACATGATATAACTCTTTGGAATAGTCCAAAATCGAAAGGCCAATACCGTAGGCCTGTTTGGCCTTAGTCAAGGGAGTCTTTAAGAAAGCGGCTACCAAATCAGGAGAAACGATCAAAAAGTTCATAAGCCTCAGATTAATAGCTTGTTTCATCATATATTCTTTCCAATAGTGATGGACCGAAATTACGGCCGAAATTTCGGTTTCGGTTTCGGTTATGCCTACCGAAACCGAAAGCAGACAAGCAATATATAAAATGGAGTTTGACAACAAAATCAAAAAAAATTGGCCCAAAAACCTCTGAAATTTAAGTTTTAAGATTTTTCAAAATTTGCGACTACCCAACACAACATCGAACACATTCTAATTTTTAAGGCAGATTTTGCATTTGAACAATTTTGTAAACAGTGAACACTGCTTTCGGTTTCGGTTTCGGTTTCGGTTTCGGTTAAGCCCTCTTTCGGCCGAAACTTTCGGTTTCGGTTATGAGCCCTTTCGGTCCATCACTACTTTCCAATGAGCAAACTGGACTCTAACATGCTTGCTCGTATTTTTTATAACTTTACCGTAAATGTTATGTAAATTTATTCAAGTTATGTTCAAGTTATTAACTTGAAGTGTCGTGGTCTAAGTTAATTTTCTTCCTTCTTCCATCTCCTCCTTCATTTCATATCGGCAATTATCTATAGTCCTTTCTTAGCCCCAGCATAGTGATGTGACTTGGGCAAGTAATGAGTCATCACAAACACCCAAGCACAAGTTGTTGACAAGCATTACTTGGGCAATACACCCAATACACTTGGCAAGCTCAAGGAACATTGGAAGATGCAGTTGCCGGCAGTAGCTCTTAGAAGAGTTAAGATGCTTGCAGTGTGACTTAGAAGAAAAGAATGCCAAGTTGCATTTTCAATGATCTTTTGACCTTGATAATTCAGCAATAAACAGTGGAAGTGAAACAAAAAATATTTTGATTTGGATAGCATTTGCAAAACCATGTTTTTTCTTTAGTTTCCGTTCTAAGCCACACATGAATACACTTTTCAGGTCAATCAAGAATGACATTTAACAGTCACACTTGGGAACAAGCTCGGTCACTCAGGGTTGCTAGAAAAACATATAAGATGCCAAATCTTTTTTTTTTGAAATATTCTCAAAAGCTTTTGCATTTCTCGATGCAAAAGCTTTGAATTGTGTATTTTCATCTAAAAATCCATCCTAACAAGGGCCTGGGCCCTATTTAGCTGAAACTTTCTGATTAATTGAAATTCTGATGCCGAAGGTTTAGTCTTCATTCCTAGCAAATTTGGCAAACCTGTAAGGTGGGAAAAATACTTGTACAGGCACCCAAGTAGACCCAAGTTTCGGCAAGTCCAAGGTACTGTACCGGACCGCTTGCCCAAGCTCTTGTTTGCCTCTTGGCTATTTTTACTAAACCCTCGATTGGGAGGTTGCGTGGTCTAATTTTACCTAACATTCCGAAATTTGTCGGAATGTCGAACTCGTGGGCAAATTGTTTTCGTAAGCCTGTCATGAAGTGCACAAACTAGCTCCAGACTTCTCAGTTCTAGCTAAGCAGGCAGACTACAGCGACAGTTGTTTGATACGTGACCTCTAGATGACTCAGGCTGTATTTTCGGGATTGACTCTGAGAATCAAACTTGAAAAGGGATATTTGCAGGGTTGGTTGGGGGATCAACTTTTTCGATTTATCCCCTTTACCCGGGGATAAACAGGATAAATTGGGGATAAACGGGATAAATGGGGGATAAACGGGATAAATGGGGGATAAACGGGATAAATGGGAGGATAAACGGGATGAACCGGTGGATAAATGAAATAAAGCCAATTTTGTTCCGATTTTGACATGTTTGAATAGTTTTTGGCATCCCTGAAAATGGCCGATCAAACTAAAGTTTTAACATAAATATTAATAAAATACATTTACAATATTTAATAAAAATAATTGTTATATATTATCAAACTAAAAAAATATGTTACAAAAAGCCTACAATTGACAGTACTTGTTGAGACGTGATGAAATTGAAGAAATCTTCCACAATTGAAGATTATCAAGGTCAGGAAACTTCATGCTCAGTGAATGTAATAGAGAGACACAAAAATGAACTAATTTCTAGAAATACGGGTAATTTGTTTGATAAAGGAGGGAATCCCCTTTATCCCCGTTATTCCCTGGAGGAAAGTCCCGTTAATCCCAAAAAACGGGACGCTTTATGGATGAGATAGTCTACCAACTAACCCTACAATATTCCTACAGAGCAGACAGCCTTTATCAGATTGCAGCTGCAAATCTGCCTTTCGACTTCGGAAACACAAACAAATAAAAGCTAAAAACCTAGGAGTTTTCATTGTAGCGATGGAATTAATTTTTGTGTGGGACTTAATTGAAAAAAGTGAGATTTTGTGGGAAATATAGTGTTACGGAAATATGTGAATATTTATAGAAATAAGGAAGAAATGCTCGAAACGTAGGAAAAATTACTTTTAAGGTAGGAAAAAATGCTTGAAGAGTAAGAAAAATTGCTTTTAAGGTAGGAAAAAAGCTTGAAAAAATAGGAAAGAAGCTTGAAAAAAAGGAAAAAAGCTTGAAAAATAGGAAAAAAGCTTGAAAAAAAAGGAAAAAAGCTTGAAAAATAGGAAAAAAGCTTGAAAAGTAGGAAAATCCCGTTTATCCCGTTTATCCCTTTTATTACTTGAAGGAAAATCCCGTTTATCCCTAGAGGGATAAACGGGACTCTTTTTGGAGGGGATAATCCCCCCGACCAACCCTGGATATTTGCGTTACAAACAAGGTAGCGCCATCTATGACGTTCCTTATGAAACCATCATTTTTAACAATGTTGTTAGGTAATCCCTCATAGAGGGCGGTTTTGGCAACGTCAAAATTGAGATATCTCTATTTCATTTATCTATGTGAAGTGTGAACCCTACACAAAGTGCTGGTTTGCTCCGACAGCTTGTTTGCTACAGCTGCGCGTTCGGCTCACTATAACTCGAGAATGCAAAAGAATGAACCCGCCTTAGATACAGTGTATTGTTATGGGATTGGATATTCTATTAAAGAACAGTTGAAAGGTAATATAATAAAATAACCTTTCCACATCTAAACCTAACCTAACCTTACCTTACCTAACCTAACTTAACGTAAAGTAATTTAATCCTAACGTAAACCAAATGTAATGTAATGATAAAAAATGAATGGTCAAACCTAAAATTAAAAAAAAAATTATACCCTTGGTGAGCCGCAAACACTCAATCATTGGTACATGAGCCAGATTTTCTACAACAGCGCTATGATATTGCCTTGGATGGAAGGGTGCAATTGGTAGTATTTAACTGTCTCATTTGTTGCAACAGCTATTTCAAGCAAGCTGTCGGAGCAAACCAGCACCTTGTGTAGGGTTCACACTTCATGACAGGCTTACGAAAACAATTTGCCCCCGAGTTCGACATTCCGACAAATTTCGGAATGTTAGGTAAAATTAGACCACGCAACCTCCCAATCGAGGGTTTAGTAAAAATAGCCAAGACTTGTTAGCCTCCCATCACTACCCCAGCATCCTTTTCCTGACTTACCGACTAGCTACCTTCCCAACCACATGTTAAATGAAATCTCCTGTGAAAGTTCGTGAATGCCTCTTTATTCAAACCTCTACCAAACATCTTCCGTGGCGCAGCGGATTTGAAGGACCCCACATCCGGATTTCTACCATTGGTCCGTTAGACAAGGCTGGACCATTTGTCGGAGCTCCCCTTCATCCACGATTGCACTGAGGTACTTTCACGCGACTCGTCCATTTCATCATGCCTATCGAGGAGTTTTCCGATCCTCGGGAGGAAGTGGACCGTCTTAGCCGATCCCGCAGTGCATTTAAAGGCACTGTCACCCGACAGCGAACCAAGACGTTGACCACCACCCTTCGAACATTCAAGAACTGTAAGTATCCCGCCCACTTGGAGCTTATCTTAGGAAAATGGGAGGAAGCCTTGACAAAATATTCTCAGGCCGAAGAAAAGGACATGGCCGATGCCCAAGCGGATGTCAAAGATTCGGACATCGACGATCTTGACGACCGCGAGAATATTTTCTTCAAATCCTAGGCAAAGATCATTGGATATCGACGCGAATTCGACAAGAGTCTGGAGTCAGTTCCTCTTCCACCCATCGCCGATGAGGCTCTTGGTGGTGACGGTCAGACGCAAGGAGGCCGTGCACTTCCGAGGCTGACCGTTCAACTTCCATTAACTCTTTAAGAAGACTTGGATCTCTGTTCGTTCTTGAAGTGGAAACGCACATGGGAAAACTATGCTTTATTGATGTCATTATCTCTTCGACCCCAAGCGACCCAAATTTCCGTTTTCTGGCAATGCTTCTCACCTGTTTTTTTCCAGGTCGTGGAACACTCGATTGGTATCGAGGCAGACACTGGTCGATCGGTTGATGAGGTCATTCAAGCCATCTTCGTAGCCTCTGCAACCTCACGTTGACATGAAGGAATTCCTTTCCATTAGACAGAGGGATGGTCAGGATCATTCTTTTATCTCACGCCTTTATTTCTTGAAAAAAAATATAGGCATCACCACCTGAACACAACATCGTTACGTGAAGCAACTGGTGCATAGGGTATTGGCAAAGAAGAAATTATAGAAATGTATGTTTGCTAAACGGATAATAAAAGCGAATTACGTAGATCGATCCAACTCGGGCTATTTGTGGAGAAAAGTGTTGCACTGAATTTTGAATTCTTTTTGAGTCGGCAGATTTTTCATCTCTAGAGGAAGTTGGTTCCACATTCTGACTACCCTGTTGGTGAACGTGTGAAACTTTGTGGATCTTTTTGCTGGGAGGTGGTGATTCTAGTCTCTGTAATGAGATCAGGGAACTTTGAGAATACGCGGACACATCAAACATCACTGAGGATCACCTCCACATCGGAATCCTCGTGCAAGCCATGAGAAGTGAGAGGGACCGAGCCAAAAACTCCTGGAGGAAAATCCCAAAACGTTCGAGGACGCTCGACGCTTCATTCTCTCCAACGAGCCTGCTCTACAAGGAGCCAAACAAGTTGGTCCTTCATCCTCTTCCTCTCCAAACCACAAGGCGATCCAAGGATTTAAGAAATTCAGCTATTCATATCGAAAGCTGGGATTCCCATCCTCGAAGCCACCACCACCTGGAAACAAGAACAAAAAAGATGTTCCCGGTTCAACTTCATTTTACTGCTGTGGAGGACCACGTCATCAGAAACACGAATGTCCGGCAAAAGAGGCTACCTGTTCATCTTGCAAACGAAGTGGCCATTATTCCTCGTTATGTCAGAGCATCTCATCTTCCACAACCACCAAGACTTCGGCGGAAATCACCGCAGATTCGGTTCGTTTATGTTCCTTATGCTCTTCACATTAATTAGTGAAGATCAAAACGAGGGAGGGATTTTCTTCCCCAATCAAGGTCATTCCTGATACTGGAGCAGAGATTTCAGTCTTGGTTTTTTTAAGGGCCGGTGTTTATTTAATGAAAAGAAAAGTCAGTTTTGACAGTCAATACAAATACATTTAGTAAGATTGCATCCAAGAATCAGCAAGACATCAAGGTGTGTTTAAATGCTGTCCTTTAGCTTCTCGTTTTTTGAAGAAAATAAAGGGTTTCAATCGCTTTATGTCTTCAGACTTACCCATCACTCTTGACTCCACAATCAAGCTCAAGATCAACACCGTTGACGGCTCTGAGCTCAGTTAGAAAGGATCTTTCCGTGCGACCATCTCAGTTGGCCATCACATCGCCCATTGGAGTGTGCATGAACGTTCGTGAATCTTACTTGGACTCGCGGACTTGCCAAGATTGAAACATCGTTGGTCAAGATTTCCCGAGGAGTAAACTTTCCCCAAATCTTCAAATAAGCATTTTGAGTCCTGACCATTCCTTCCACAAACTAATTTTGTGTCATCAGCATATGAAGAAATACTGGCTTTTGTTCTAAACTTCTGGAGAGGAGCAATAAAGAGAATAAACAGAGCGGACTTAATATTGAACCTTGTGGAACACCTGACTTGACATCATACATACATGCCACTAAAAGGTCCTTCAATCTTAACCATTTGCTTCCTATCACTCATGAAGCTATCAATCCAATCCAGGACCTTACTCTGGATCCCAAACTCTTTGAGTTGATCGAGGAAAAGACCATGATCTACCTTATCAAAGGCCTTCAAAAGTCAGAGAAATGGGCCTATAATTACTAGGGAGTGACTTATCTCCGCCTTTAAAAATTGGAACGACATGAGCTACTTTTAGAGAAGAGGGAAACTTGCCCTGATCTAAGATGCAACGCATCAAATAGGAGAAAACAGGGGCAAGAATCTGTGAACATTTCATCAGAAACTGAGATGTCACACCATCAGGTCCAGGAGAACTCGAGAGCTTTAAGCTCTTGATGGCCTCAAAAGCATCTTGATCTGTGACTACCAGATCCTCCAATCGATCCTTATCAATGCCAGTTAATTAACATCAATACTAGCGTCATGACTTGTAATTGTAATTGCAATCACATTTCCAAGTACAAGTAATTAATTACAATTTAGCCAATTTAATTGACATTCTTCAATTACAAATAAAATTTACATTTTCATCTACAAGCTCTAGCATTGAAAATCTCTCAAATATTCCTTGCTTTTTTCAAAATTATTCAGTTTGTAAATCGATGGATGCAATTAAATTCGTTAAGTTTTAGGCGTCCCTTCCATATCCGTGAACTTATACAAAAATGATTTCTTGTTGCGTTTGAAGAATATGTGTGATTGAAATGTAATTCAATTACTTTTTGAAAGCCATTGTAATTAATTACATTTGCAAAAAAAGTGATTGTAATTGTTATTTAATTGCTTTTGAGACCAAAGTAATTCTGATTAATTATATTTCAAAAGTAATTGACACAAGCCTGGATCTCATTTGCAGAAGAAAGTTATTGATTTGATCCTGCAGGAAATCAAAACTCTCAAAATTGCTAGCCTCCCACTCCAAAAAATTCAAAGTATGGCACTTTGCACAAAAAACACGATGACTAAAAACACCTATTTCAATCATGCAGTGTAAGAAAAACCATTTAAATAAATTAACTCACTCGGAAAAATGGATATTTTTCCGGGCACTATTCTATGTCAGTAGTTCCTTCCGATTTCTTAGAACAAGCTTGTTCACCAAATAACGCAAAGGCTGGAGAACTGATAAGACTGATAAGATTGTTGTATGTCATTTCTTAATCAAAGAGTTTGACTCTGTAACGCATGGGTGGTACGATACACAATTGTAATTAAATTCCAGTTATCTTAGACGTCTGTTTCTAAGGGCGAATAGGGGCCCAGCTTTTCCAAAAGCCGGGTTGTGACACTGGACAAAAGCCAATTGATGGCAAATCGAAAATACCGAGTTCGGTATAGGCACTCCATGAAGAATCGCCGCCAATAATAGAGGATTTTGGTATACACCGGAAACTTGTTCCACAACTCTGACAATTCATTTCCATTCACTACAACAAAAGTAATTTTAAATGTCATATTTAATATTCATTGAAATCAAGAGCTTACCTTCCATGGAAGAGAACATGATTAAGCCCAAATTGAGGTTATTTGCCTTACACAAGGCTTTGACCATTTTCAGGGCCACACCACCCAATATTTGAAGGTAAGGATACAACAACTGTTTGGACAAGGTTCTCCAAACCGCACAAAGTTCGGCCTGATTGCCGCCTCCGGCCAGATTAAGCTCGTCCTTGACTCCTAAATAGTATCCAATTACACGCCAATAATGGAGAAAGGCGTCCAGATCTTTTTTCCCAATCGATCCGCCTCCATAAGAAGCTGGATGTTGAACAAAAGTTGCAAAGAAGGCCAAATGAACCAAGGCCATATCAGTGTCAGAAAAGACCACATGAGTATTCCGATACTCTCGGAACAAAGTGCAACCTAATGCGGTCGAAGGATAATCCATAGTCTGGAGAACTTGAAGGAGATTCTTATCCGTTTGGGTTAGTTTGTAGGGATCTGATGGCAAATCTTGGAATTGGAGCAAAGCCAAAGTGTCCCGTTGTTCCTTGGACACGGCCCGGATTTTGCCCGCAGCTAAACGATGATAACGGTTGATGGTATCCAAAACATGGGTGGATTCCCAAGGGATTATTTTATAGATCTCCTCCACCATGCCTCCTGTATGAAGATATCGCTTAAACGCTTTGGAGGGCGTATCACTGCGTTTGGTTAAACATAATGGAACCCTGTGGTAAAAAGCAGCCTGGATGAGTTTTCGTTAACATAACTTTTAGCTGTATTCATAATTTGACTTACGCTAGGTTGGGTATGGATAACCCTACCACCAAACTTCTAAAACTGCTCATTAAGATGCCCATTTTGTATTCATAGAACAAGGCTCGTCCACGAAGGAATTGTTCTTTGTCCAACCATGGAGGTGGATGCTCCGGAACTTCCAAAGGACTCTCATGTTGGGTCCCTTCAATGAGACATTCCAGACGCGTTTGAATGTAAGTTTCAATATCAATGGAGGATTTGTTATCCATTGCTTTGAATGGATAATCATAGTAATGTACTGCTGTTATGAAATCGTCAGAAATGTCGTAGGGAAGAGTGTTGGAAAAAAGAGGGAACACACTCTGGATTGACGCATTCTCACTTCCACGGAAGTTCGTGGCATTTGTTTCACTCAACCTAACCTACTTGAACTTGCTTCAGTGTAAAATTGTGGCAGGCATAATAAAGGAAAAGAAAAGGAGACTTACAGGGTGTCCCTTCTAAATTAAGACCGTAAGTTTCCTGCTTTTAGTGCGCTGGCATATTTTTAGTTTCACACTTTTTGTTTAAACAAAATGTTTTGTGCATTCTTTTGGCAAGATATCTTGTTTTCAACATTTTTTTGTACGACAATTTTAAATGTGCGAAAATGGCCTCTGAACTTCGTGCTCCTCCAACAAGATCCGGCTCCTCGACATACCGCACTGGTTGGGCAAAGTTATTGTGAAAATGTTTTTTCTCATTTCTGAGGCAAGGATGAATGTCCTCGTTCATCTTTAGGCCTCAATCGGATGGAAATTTCCATTTGGTCAATGATGTAAAGGCTTTGAGTCAAACATATTGTGGTGCGTGCCTGTGCTGATGCTGCAGTTAGTAGATTGAAGGCCGTGGTGAAGACCAAAGGTGGCCATTTTGAAAATTGAACATTTGTTAGTCAACGTAAGGCATCTGGGATTGTAATAATGTGACAACATTTTTGGTTGAATGGATATTAAGTGAGTTATGATACAAAACCCGAGTCTCATTTTAAGCGGTACACCCTTTTGTTCAGCATTTTGTCAGTTTTCAAGCAGAAAGAAATTTTACATTGAATAAAATCAAGATCAATATTTTAGACCTTTGTATTTAAAAAGATATGCCGGAATTAGCCAAGCCATAGACCACGGTAGCGACCATTTATAGAGACTGGCCAATAAAATCTATGAATACCCGACCAACATGGACAGTCTGTGACGACATCCAACATGCGGGAAGCCAAAGTTCATGATTAAAGGAAACCTTTCCTTATCAGAATCACAGCTAAACTAGTTAGCCCATTTGATAGTGCGGTTTGCTTAGTGAAAATCCTCAAGCCTGCTGCAAATGTGTCTAAGGTATTTACCTGATATGCTAAAAGTGAATTTCAACTAGTGTGGAGTTTAAACAAGGGCCGATAAATGTCCTGATTAATTCACATGATCGGGTGATTGACAACAAAATCTTAGTGATGTGAAATCTCCAATTGTGCAAGTTTTTTCATGGGAGGTTGCAAGGTAGGATTGCCTCTTGGAGAATGGATGCTTTGCTTTTGTAAATGATCAAACGCGAATTTGAGTTTAATTTGCAATCCTACTCAGAAGTCAGGGACAAGTCAGGGATGCCATGCCTTTTGGTGCTCCTTAAAGAAAAAACGGGATTTTGAAGACTGGTAGAGAGCCGGGAATATGATTTCACTTAGGTAAATTGGCAACCCCAGCACCAAGTCAGATCACTTCAAAATGAACAAAGAAGAAGTACTCTGGTTTGTTATTGAACTTCGTTAGAAGTAGCTGAATGTTCAACTGAATGCTATTGACCAATCACCAGTGTGAACTTTTGGCACCATGTGTTAGCCTACAGAGCTAGTCTCTATGCAGGGTCGCTAGACCATGGTATTACTGAACTGAGATGATAGTTTCAAATTTTATTTGAAAACTCGTAAATTGCTCCCATTTACGAGTATGTGTTAGAGCTGTTTATCATAGAGAATTTGTCTACCAATTTTAAGCTCAATCGAACTACGTAGTTACAAGTTATGAGTTTGAAAATGAAGCAAGCCTAGAGCTTTTGCAATTTTCTTGAAATCACTAAAACTCGCTATAATGTTGCAAATAAATTTACATTTTACGTTTCTCTAAACTAAGTGTTGCTTGTTGCTTGGCACTAACAATCCCAAAATTTACAAAAAAAAATACCTTTAAAAAGGGGTTGTAAAATTCGAAATGTTTTTTTCTGAATTTCAATGATTAAGGCTACAACGCTCAAAATTGGCGTTCGTTCCGAAAAAATCGACAATTTTTTTTGCAAATTTTGACAAAACACCAAGAGTTGCAACTTTGCTGCAACTGCATTTTGCAACGTTATTGGTGTCCATACAATCACTTTCAACTTTCTTTTTTATTTGGAATAAAGGAAAGCAAATCGCATTTTGATATGAAGAAATCCTTTTTTTCAGTAAATTACGCCACTTCTGGGGTTTCGCAGTTTTCGCAATGAAATACACCGAGCACATTATAGATAAAAATGTATTAAACCATATTTTATTGTCATAGACTGACAATCATGACGAGGCCACACTTTTAGCACATTCAGTGATTAGTTTTTGATATCTGGCTCCCCTGATGTTGGCCACATCGTACCAATGCATCAGAGTTGGAACGAAGGCAAAGGCAATTTCATCCGTTGGGTTCCACTGGAACACAGATCCACCCATTCCAAACCATCCGACATAACCCTCACGAAGTTTCTTGTTTTGCTTTTGCTTTTTGCTATCGTCTTCAAATGCCCTAGAAATGAACGTGAATCAAATAAAATACGATTTGGGGACCTAATGAAATGTAAGCCTCAGATATTTATTACATGGAGACCCCAAAACGTTCCCTTATATCAGAAAAAAAGGTTTTGATTTTGATCGTTTTCTTCATACTTTTTCATCACTTCTAATTAACATTCCCTTTAATGCGGATCGATTTCTACATATTGAATTCGAGTCGACATTAAAATGCGATTAAGTATGCGATGAAGTATGCAAAAGCAAAATTGCAGTTTCATCTGTTAATTTCAGAATCTGTTCAAATATTTTTTTCTCCGTGAACTAGTCAACAAACAAATCAAAGTTGACAAACATCGGCGCTCTCAACGTCTTCGCTCCCGTGTTTTGTTTTCATTGAAAGATTCTATCATTCCTTACACTTAATGTAGAAATTTTATCAAAAAAAAGCACCTTTGTTTTTTCACTTCCAAGCGGTCTAAAAAGTTTCGAATTTAAAAATGATCGTGACTTTTCCAACTCAAATGAACGCATCGGAAACTGATGCAATCAGTTGTTGAGGACATTTGAAGGTAGATTGGAAACATATCAAGACTCTGTAGGAATAAACATGCTCGAGGATAGTCTCAATACAATAGGTCGGTTGTTGAGGTAGTTTTGAAGTATAGTAGAAGCAAATCTAGAAGCATAAAAGATGTATGAAAGAAGCGTATGAGATTAAATTGAAATAACCATGCTCGATCAAGTTTTGCAACATAAGCTGCGATTGAAAAACGCGGCTTATATAGTAAAACTTGATCGACCATGGCGATTTCTACTCCATCTCATATGCTTTTTTTGAGTTTTTAGATTTGTTTCTACTTTACTTCAAAACTACCTCACAACCCTAATAATAAAGTCAAAGTCAAGTCAAGTCAACCCACCTATAAGCTGCATTTTTCAATAGCAATAGCTCGGTTGTTACGTTCACTAATTTAAATGGCTCGAGTATACCAAAGAACAGTGTAAAAATTCATTCTCGATTATAGTATCTGTACATAAGCAGCGTTTAAAAGGCAGCTTACATTCTTAGACTTTACTCGAAGATGGTTATTTATACCAGATGACCAGAACGGTCAGCTGAAGGTGCATGACGTGTAAAAACTTCGTCTGTGTTTCTTGTGTCTTTTGAGCACTTTAGGGCTCTTTGAAGGGCTCAAGGTTTTACGGAGACTTCCCTGAAGTCAATTTGGGTGACGTGGTTGAGTCTTTGGGCCCGTCATTAGGGCCTGGTACTTATGAAACCCAAAAAATGGAAACAACATCGCCGCCAACGGACGGCGACAGTCTAAGTGGAGAGGGCAAAACAAACTCAGGTCGGAAGGAAGAAACGACTACGTACGCAACCGCTCTGAAGAAGAATTATCCCTGTGTGGTATTGGATTTCGTTTGTGCCTCCTATCCTGATGAGGTACTCACGGACAAAATCATGGCTGATTTTGTTTTTGACGAGCTCCGCATGCAAAAGTCAGAAATGACTGGTATGCGAGCCCTCTCTAAGGGAAACAGAGTGGTAAAAGTATTGACTAAAGAATCAGTATCAGTAGAGGAACGTTTCGGCGAAAATTTCCACTTCGCACGTCAATATTCTGGGAAGACCTGGCACTGCAAAATCCGTGGTGGAAACAAAGTCGCGTCTCCTCTGAGGCTTCTTTGTGTTCCCGAAGACATTGGAAATGAAGAATTGATAAACGAAGTCGCGAAGTTTTCAGAGGTCAGGTCTGGAATCATCTCGGAGGTCTTCGCGGAGAGAAATGATCCGAGGTTAAGAGGACTATCAAATGGACACCGAAGAGCATATATAATACCAAAGGCAGACATTCCAGACTTCATCAGCGTCGGTACAAAAAAGATAAAAATTATCCATCGAGATCAAGTTCGAACATGTTACAAATGCAAGAATGCTGGCCATATCAAAGTGGATTGCCCAAACGAGGTCCGTACGAATGTCGAAATGGTCCAAAACGAAAATATTGCCGTCAATGATGAGAAAAAAAGTCAAAATCAAATGGAGACCGTTCAAAACGAAATGATTAGGCAAGAAACGAGTGCTTGTCCCGAAATCGAAATAAATGATGATGAAACTGGTACTGAAAGTGAACACACAGTTGTGACCGACAAATGCGCTGAAGTCTTTTCGAAAAAGAAGCTACCATCTACAACAACCCCTAGGCTGAAGGACGTCAAAATTTCAAAAAAGAAGAAAGGAAATATTCTCGATGCTGGTTACCAGATTTCGCCGCCGAAGGATAAGGCTAGTGAGAAGACAACGGTCCCTCTTACAAGAAGCCGAACGGGCTCACATTCTTAGACTTTTAAAATGGTTTTCAAGTTAATATACCTAAATTCAAGAAGCATAATGAACAAACTCATAGACATTCAGCTACTTCTGTGCAACGAATCGCCCGATCTGTTACTCATAACAGAATCTTGGCTTCACGGCGATATTTCAAATAGTGAAATAACGTTTAAAGGCTTTCGTCTCATTGCCAGAAAGGACAGACTCGATACAATAAAGGGTCGTGGGGGTGGTACCACCATCTGGTGTAAGGAAAACTTCCCTTGCGAAAACATCGATCACGATCATCCGGGTTTATGTGGGGTGAAAGTCGGCGGGCTAGAAATATTTGTTCTCTATCTGTCACCCTCCGCGATAGACCATGAGCTCTCGAGTTTGAATAACTTCCTAGCATCCCGTGTAAATGACACCCTCATTGTCGGAGATTTCAACCACCCTAATATAAATTGGAAATTGGGAACAGGCCCATCACGTTCTGATTTGGAACTCGTGAAATCCCTCTGTGATGGCTTCTTGGAACAACTGATAACTGAACCCACCCATAGAGCGGGGAACTTATTGGACTTGGTGCTGACAAACGAAAAGAACTATGTGAAATATGTCGAAAACAGATGGGACCTTACCATTAGTGATCATTGCGCACTCGAAGTAGGATTAAATATTGGAGCAAACAAAAGCTCACATGGGATGGCACCAGACTACAGGAGAGCTGATTGGCCGTCGTTCATAAACTTCCTTAATCAATTCGACTGGCTTCCGATTGTGTCTTGCACCAACGTAGAAAACTCTTGGGCTCTTTTTCGTGACGCTGTGACACATGGCATGAGGTGCTACGTTCCAGTGAGGACAAGTGAAACAAAGTGCCCTCCACCCTGGCTAACTCCGACCTTGCAGAAAGCCATAAAGCGTAAAAACCGCATGTGGAAAAACTTTCGGCGAACAGGGGATTGTTACTACCAAGACGAATTCAAAAGGTTAAGATCGACCTTGAAAAAGCAAGTGAAGACCGAGAAAGCAAAATTTGAAGAACGGCTCGCCCGATCAAAAAACCTGAAATCGTTCTATGGGTATGTAAACAGCAAACGAAAAGCAAAGGAGACAGTTGGGCCGTTAATGAGTTCGAACGGCAACCTAACGAATGATCCAGAGGTCATGGGCGACACATTAAATGAGTTCTTTGCTGCTGCTTTTAATCCACCATATCTTGGTTGTTGTCCTGATACTCAGAGAGCTGGGGTTTTTGAGAGTATCACAAATAAGACCCTGGGATGGATCTCATTCTCATGTGCAGATGTTGCCCAAACTGTTCGAGGCATAAAACGTTCGACATGCGCTGGCCCTGACGGGGTACCCCAAAATGTCTTAATTGCCCTTGGAGAGGCAGCGGCTTACCCTTTGGCATTACTGTTTAATAAGTCCATGCTCGACGGAGAAATTCCACAAGATTGGAAACTCGCAAATGTGATCCCTATTCCAAAAGGGAAGGACGCACGACAACCTTCAAACTATCGGCCAATATCTCTAACCTCAACAACCTGTAAGATTATGGAACGCATAATCAAAAACAAATTGGTAAATCATCTAGATGAGGGATGTTTTCTCTCACGAGAGCAACATGGCTTTCGTAGTGGAAAATCATGTGTCACAAACTTGATTGAACACTGCGACCAAATCTCCAGATCCTTGGACGGTGGAGGATGCACTGACACAATCCACCTCGACTTTTCAAAAGCTTTTGATAGTGTTCCTCATGGGGGTCTAGTGAGGGAGTTGAGCAGAGCTGGTGTCAATGGAAGACTCCGCAAGTGGATAATAAACTGGTTAACGTTCCGACAGCAAAGGGTCCTTATCGATGGTAAATTTTCGAGGTGGACAGACGTAACTTCAGGGGTACCACAAGGAAGTGTCATCGGACCCATACTATTCCTCATCTTTGTAAATGGCATGCAGGTTCTAGGCGACTCCACCCTAAAACTATTTGCTGACGATGCTCGGATCTCCCATCCTATTGCTAGTATGAACGACGTCCACGATCTTCAGGGTGATCTGAATAGTTTGCATTCCTGGGCCACATCGAATGGGATGTCTTTCAACACGGAAAAGTGTGTTGTCCAACGTTTTGGTACAAGTCCAGTGACTGGCCTCTACAACATTGAGGGGATGAGATTGGCTCAGGTGGAAGTCCATAAAGATCTGGGAGTGAAAATTGATAACAAGTTGACGTTCTCATTTCACGTCGCTTATGTCACTGCAAAGGCCAGAAGGCTGGTAGGCTTAATTCTGCGTCACTTTACCACCAGGAACTTATCGACGATGATAAAGTTATTCAATGTATATGTTCGTTCCTCCCTTGAGTATGGATACCCAGCTTGGAGCCCTCATTTGAAGGGGGACAAAGCAAAGTTGGAGTCTGTCTTGCGGCGTTTCACAAAAGGCCTGCCTGGAATGGAAAATCTTCCGTATCCGGATAGGCTGGAGTCCCTCGGAATCGAATCATTGGAGTCTCATGGAATGAAACAAGATCTTGTGTGGACATACAAACTTCTCAACAACATTCTGTTTATAAATCTAGGCCAAGAAAACGACAAACCTTTCTATTACATTCAAGAAAAAAGTACCAGAGAAACCAGAGCCTCCCAAGCTGCACTTTTATGGGTTCCATCGGTTCGGCTGAAGGCTAGAGAAAATTCATTCCTTGTTCGGGCTGCCAGACTTTGGAACACGTTGCCGGTGGCCACTCGATCATTGGAGTCGCTAAGAAAATTCAGACGCCGAATTCATGACACTCGGATCGGTGTGGGTTCATAGATGCTCCTGCATCAAGTACAGCCGTTCCTTCTCTTTTACATCTCTATTTTTGCTTTCCTCCTTTTATTCATTGTGGACAAATACCAAAATTACTCCACTACCTCCATTTATACCCCCGTGCTAACTCCTGTATCCCCACCCAGCCAATACTCATTAATCAGCCAGATAAAATGGTGTTAGAGTGGCTCACAACATTAAAGACATTAAAGACATTATACTATAATTTGCTATACTCGAGTCATTTGAATTGGGGCACGTAACATCCCACCTAATAACCCAGATTATTTACTGATACTTTAAGGTGGTCAGGCCAAGTGGAATCTTTTCCGTCTTTAGTACATCGTTTTTGTTTCAGGTTTGTTTGCGGATTTCTTTACTAACGCTACAAGGAAAAGAATTCCCTTTAAATACATAACTAGAGCAACCGAAAAAAATTAATTTTTAAGGCCAAATATTACTATTTATTTTATTAGAGCAAACAACATCAAAATATTTAACGAAGTATTTGAATCGCATTCAATTGTTTAAAAATAATTAAAATATTAACTATCTTTTTTTCATGCATGTTTTTCGGCTTTTAGAAAAGGTACCAAAATTTTGCATAAGGATTTTGCAACGACGTTGATATACACTATGTTATAAACAGGATATTAAAACCCTAACAGAAGCATATTGGACTTTGGCGTTGAATACTTTACCAAATATTGAACAGCAAATTATTCGTAATAAAATACTACATTTCAGGATTCTGAAGAAGTACTTATTTTCATTTTTTGGTGCTATTCGAAAATACGTTCACAATGAAAAAATTGGCTTGCGATAAGTATAATTGCAATTATGCTCCAAGGTGACAAAAATATCCTGTTATGAGAGTTACATAGGAGGAAAACCCGTCCAGATATTTCGGGGTTTTTTTTCAAGGCAAGACAGTCATTACCATTTCTTGAGTTTTGATAAATAAAACGTTGTCTTCAAATGTATCAAAAAAACTTTCTGCAAATGTTGGAACACACCAACGGAGTACTTGCAATCGATATTTATTGATATGATTTGTATTGACTCGTGTATGACATGCATGGTTGAATGTTTCGATCGAAAGGTAAATTGTGCTTTTTTTTTTCATCAAATTGAATAAATTCAGAATGTTAATTGAACGATAGTCTGCCATATGTAATATGGTATTATTGTTCTTTTTGGGAAAAGAACAAATCATTGTGCTTTTGTAACTTATTAATTCATTACAATTGTCCTTAATATCGGTCATTGTAATGAATTTGACAATGCATGTTAAGGGCGGTACAAAACATTTTTTAAGCAACTGCAATTTCCGCCTTCTTAGATCAATTTCAATTTTTTAGGGAGCAGGCTACATATTTCAAACTTATCGTAACTTTTACAACGTGATAAAAGATTGAAAACTAACACTGTCGCCTCGTCATTCATCCCGTAGTCACTGTTGTTTCATTGAGATTTTCAATATAAACCAGTTTGATCCCATTATTCGTTTTCTTGAAAATATTTCTACATTTCGTTTCTTTCAATCCATTTTGTTTCTTTCTTATTCGCCGTTTTTTGTGTAGTTCAATTGTTTCCATCAATTTTCTCGCTAGCTTTGTTGTTCATTGACGTCTTTTTGTGCGAATTTATGGCATTGTTCATTACTGGGTTCAAGTGCTTAAAATTGTAGGAGCTGATTCAAAACACATTAAAATATGCCTTTGCAAATGTAATTTCACTTTTATTTAGACGGAAAATTTATCTAGCTTCAAAATGACTTTTTTACTGTGCTGACTTTTGACTTAATCAGGGTTAAGGGATTTGGGAGATTTGTGAGGAAATATTTACTTTGTTACTGTGATTAAGGAATTAACCAAAAAAATGAATGTAAAAAGAGGCAGAGGCGGGACTCCTCATGAAATTTGATCATACTTAAATTTTGGACAAGTCAGAGTGCCTCAAAAGTAATGGAGAGAGAACCCAAATAGAAATTCAAGTGTTTTAGCTGGATCATGGCTTGGATTATTACTCAGTTGACACCAATCTTAAAGGAAATTTTCCTAATGGTTCAGCCAAAAACAATTGCAGCTCAATTTGTGGTCCCCAATCAAGCCTAACAAGAACGATGCACGAAGAAAAAGTTGGGCCCTCGGTTTAAGGCAACTTCATCGTGAAAGATGGCAGAAACTCATTAAAGAAGCAGGATCAAATGTCACCTCGACAAAAATACAAAATACAAGCTACATATAAGAATATCGTGAGCCAGTAGCATGATTATTCGTGTACGGAGAGATTTTCTTCTTCAGGAAACGTTCTGAGGTGGCTTTGATATGGTAGGGCAAAAGTATCCCTAACTCTTGTTGCCAATATTGCACCTTAGATTTCCAAACTTTTTTTCTTCATATTTTGTGCTTTTTGTGGTTCAGCTCAGTTTTTATTGCATTTGGGAATAAAAAGAACAAGAGAGGGCACATCAGTCAAGGCGTTTTAGATTGTGTGAAAGCCATCTACATAGGCGAGGAAAATGTCAGGTTTCTCGAAAATGAAAATCTGTTTTTACTCACTTGAAATGGTTGACTCCACCTTGACTAAAATAGTTTTGAACGCCTGAAAAAGCAAAGTCTTTCCGTTTGATGGGTTTATCATGCATCATTTCAACTGCCGCTGTTGAAAGAATTCGCACAGACTCAAATTCCCCGCCATTTAATATGCACTGCGCTAATGCCGCCAAACCTCTGGCGGTGCAGCTACCGTTGGCACTGGGGATTTCACCCATTCGAACCTGAAATGCAAACAATGCAATGTCATTCCCTGCTAGCTTTTAAGTGACGTCGTCCAAATTTCGCCAAATTACTTCATCAGTGTTGAAATTGGGAAAGATATTGGCTGGGTTCTTGATCTTCTCCATGCCTTCCACCACAGGAAGTCGTTTGGGCATGGTCTTTTCCAACTCACGTGCATTGGAGAAGATTCGAAGTGCTTTGAGAGCGATGGCAGTCATGTTTGGTTCAATTTTTCGACCCAATATCGTTGGGATCATGCTCTGAACCATGACTTTGGGCCAGGGCCATGTGATCAAATTTGAAAAACGAGATAGATCCTCCTCGTCTACCCCGATGTAGACATCGATGCCCAGAGGGCGACTGATCTCATCTCGGAGGTATTCGCCAATTGTGCGGCCGCGGGGTTCAACTCTGCGAAATAGTTCGTTCAATATCAATCCTCTGGTTACGGAATGATATTCTCGGATGGACCCGAATTGATCAGGTGGGAAGTGCTGAATGGTTTCTTCAATGATTTGGCCGACAACGTTGGCCTTGATACACGCACGGGAGATGTTTTCGCTTCTCAAGGACTTGCTGAGTGTTGGTAAGCCAGCCTCATGACGCAACACGTCGGCCACAGTGATATTTTCTTTGCCATGTTTCCCGAATTCGGGCCAATGTTTACTCACTTTATCGTCGTACTTTAACAAGCCCTTGTCGACCAATGCAGCCATGCAAATGGACGTGACACTTTTAGTGGCGCTGAATACAATCACCAGAGATTCGGGGCCAAAATCGGGGTCTCCATGGGCACTTCCCCAGAGATCGACCACTTTTTTACCGCGATGGTACACGCATAATTGAGCGTTGGCTTCCACGCCATTCTGAATATTTTGGGTGAACAACGCTTTCACTGGTTCAAACCCTGGTTCAACCGTGCCTTGAACAAAAAACTTTGCCATGCTTTTGATTTGAAAGGTCGTAAACTGAAATGAGTGAGAAAAAAAGAACCTGCTCGTACTAAAGTGCTATCTCTCGAGCATGCATAAGGCCCAAAATACTCTTATCAACTTCTTCACTGGGTGAGCTTAAATGAGTAAATGAAGGAAATTTAGATTTTCATCCTCATTCGCATGAAATCGAGATTTCCTTATCCTGACGTCACTAGATCTTCTTTCTATTTACCTCCAACATTCAACCTTTGGCCTCTTAGTTTTCCGGATATTTTTACCAAGTATATTTACTTCGGGTGCTAGTCTATTTAACTAGTCATTATTGTTGAAACTCAAAATAAGGCAACATACAATGAAATAAACGAACAGGTTGCGAGGTCAGATTAGATGTTGCGTAAGCAATCCTCAGTCACAACATCGCCAGGTCTTCAACTTTCATGTCTCGAAATGCATTTTCTGAAGGTGATTTGCGTCCCGGAGCTGGGACTAAAAGTGTTCCAACATTTGACACCTAAGGACATTGAAAACTGCCGTTTAGTTTGCAAGCCGCTGCTTCATTTCATCCAAACATTCCTCATTCATGAGCCTTCTGTACGATCCAAATTGGATCAGTTCTATTTACCGTTAGCTTGGATGACCCAAACCAATCCGGACAGAATCAGTTTGAACTATGAATTTGATATGCGGCCTCATGATTGGCATGAAGTTCGGCTAATCAGCGTCGTTTACGACTTTATTGTGCTTTACTTGACAATTTCCGATAAATCCTGTGCTGATTGGCAAAGTAAATCCTTTGGAGTTTTACTCTTTGACGATCAAGGACAGCCTGTCGATTCATTTCAAGTTCTGGCTCATCCCAAACATACCGTTCACACGGATCATTCCATCATCCTAATTCATGGAGACGATATGCCAGATGAAATCATTGACCTCAGGTCGATGGAGAAGTCGTTTATTCAAGATTTGGAGAAAGAACACGTCTGTCTAATTAAATATTTTGATGATCAGATCAATTGGGTCGATAGACAGAGCTCTCAATGCTCCTATCATATACGCCGATTGGATCCGAAATGCCTTTCAAACGAGATTAGCCGAATATCGATCACGCGACCTCGTGATATCTGGCCTGGAAATGTGTGCCTATTATCCTCGTCTTGTTTTATCATTCATTACCCTGACAGATCCTTGATTGAAGCATTTGACTTGATTTCCGAGAGCTTGAAATTCTCCATTCAAAAAGGAATTGGAGAGCCAATGACATTGTTACATGAATTTCTCAATGAATTCCATTTAATTGTATTATACTCGCGTGAGCAACTAAGTGAACTTCCGGCTGATATCTACTCGTTATCGAATGGACACCGAGAAGACCTTCCCATTGAGCATCTCTTCCGTATTCAAATCCCAGGGCGATCTTGCATCAGGGATCAATCGACATTTCATCAGTTGGCAATGTCTGAATCATATATTGTAGCCAGCGAATCCATTTTCGAGACCAGGTCCAAAGAACTGTTAATAACAGTTGTCGACCTGATGTCCCGCACAAGCCGACAATTTAAAAGGGCCAACTTTGGAGTGATATGGGCCATAGCCATTTGTGATGAACGCTTTTTGGTGGCAACTTGTTGTCATTCCGGACAGTTTTTGACGAAAGAAGGCGATATCGTGGTCTTTGATTTGGAAGAGCAGGATGAATTTAGATTCTGGGGTTCTGTCAATCACCTGAACATCGCTAAAAATGGAGACGGACAACAAACTATAACACCCGTCGGAGATAACGCCTTTGTTCATCCCAAAAGCATGTCGGAAAACGCCCTTGAATTGCTCCGGTTCAAACCAAAGAAATACCTAACCCTGTGATACTCTGTGCTTCCCTGACATTGACATTAATTCATTGTCGAAAGAAAAATAAATGGCTTTGATAGTAGAATTTAGCCACCCTGATCGACTGATTGATTAGAAAAATCTGCGTTCACGCACTTTCATTTGACATTCTTGGTCATTCATCGCCAGTTGAATCTGGCACATTCAAGAGTTCAAGATGTCTCTCCTTGATATCATCCGGATCCCTGAGCTGGGTTTGGAATTGTTCCAAAACCTGGAACTGAACGATATCGACACTTGCCGTGTTGTCTGTCGAGAAATGCGAGATTTCGTCGACAATGTGGTTCACAAATCCCGTCGCATGGAGGACAATCTCAAGTTGGGCTACAAACGACAGAAGTGGATGTGGGGTCGACCTTTGGTTCAGATCCCCCTTGACTTCACTTGCGATTTGGACGAACCCACAAGTTGGCACCACATTGAGCGATCCCTTTTCATCAGTGACAAACTTATTCTTGTGGTGAATACTCCGCGGATCAATCGTCGATCCGTTCTGACTTACGATGATGAAGGACACAGGGTTGGATGGGTCAACTTTGAAGGCCGCATCAAGTTTACTCAACGAACGAAGACTTCGTTACTTTTGATCATGGATATCCGTGTGCCTGGTTTGTTATGGAACGTCAACGAATTAGCTGGATATCACGTCGTCATAGAGAGGGGCTCCATGGTGCATGTGGGAAGTGTCAATGATAAGTACTACTGGGTGTTCCAAGAAACTATGAAATCGACTATTATCATCGAGGAGCGGGATCCTAACTGTATTTATGAAATTTCCAAATCATTCGCCATTGATCCCTATCATGAGCCCGATGAAAAATTATTGTTCAACTTCTCCGCTAAATGGATTATGATCCAATACCCAGTTAATGGGTATTGCATTCTGGAAGCCTTTAACATTGAGACCGGTGAGCGTGAGCATATGATGCCTTACCCGTATGGAAATAGTCCTGGATTCAAGCATGCCTACATCGAATCGGATTTCCAAACACCCGACTTTGCCATTGTGTTCCAAACTCATCCCAAATGTATCGATCTGGCTACTTTCGAACCAATTGCAGCTTTTCGCCATGTGAAGATGGTCAACTATACGAGAACGTGGAGCAATCGGGTTCGAACCTTCTATTCACTCATTAGTAACCGATTTGCGGTCAGGATCATGGAAAAAGAATCCCATCGACCTTTGATTTGGGTCATCTGGATTGGAGATCTACTCACCAAAAAACATCGCAAATTTAGTGGATTAGCCAATCCCATCCGGATTCGAAGTGTTGATATCATCGATGACGTCATCTTGGTTATGGACCATCTTTTGGAGTGTCGGACGCCAATGGAAAAACAAGCAGATGGAGAATTGGTCAGTGGGCAATTGACCGCATATGATCTCTGTGAAACGGATGAGGCCAAGTTTAGTGAAACTGGGATTAGGTCGAATTGGTTGTGAAAGTCAGGAGAAGTTGGGCAATTTTGGTGTTCTCACCAGTAACAATGAGGTAGGAAATCAAAGAATTCTCTTACGTCTACCGTTCAAACGATCCCATCGAAAATGATTGAACAATGTTAAAGATGAATGTTAGCTTCAATTAGCAAATATACAGCCATGTAATGCATCTTACATAATATACCCCGTCTCTTAGCAATATCACTGCGTTTGTACTTCAAGATAAACTGATGGCAAATAAAAGCTCTCTGAGGAAGACGATGTACACTCGCGTCGTATCGCGTGAATGCGTGTCTACGCACATATATTTCGTAAAAACATGAAGTCTGAAGCCCCCAAATGTGCTGGAGAGAAAATGTTTAGTTCTTCTGTTCCCTTCTTAAACGATCAATCTAATACCAACCACGTTTTTGGTGGGTTTTCAAGCAAAATGTAATGCAAAGCGCTTCTTTAAATGATCTAGATTGAAATATTGGATAAACTAAAGCTTGATTAGATTTGTTAAATATGAATGCTGATGTGTATTCTCCCTCTTGTTCAAGGCACAGTATTATGTTATGCTGAAACAAATATCATTCCTAACTAAAGTGCCAAGTAAAAAATAAAAGCTTGTGCATGTCCATTTAGTGGTGATTTTTCCATTCGGGCTTTGGCAATAATATGACAAAGTTTTCAACCTTTTTTTTCGACCAGTTTAAGGATTTCGATACGCATGCGTGCTTACATCTCTTGTCATTGTCCTATCAAATGGAAATATGAAAATGTTTATAGGGAGAATCGTTATCTCATTGGATGTTTATACAATTAATATGCTTCAATCATGCTGCCCGTTCTGGGTTCAGGAGTCGCCATTCCAGGGTAAATATCCTCCGGACAGGGTGGTGGTTGGGATGGAAGTATGCTTCTCGACGCTTTAAATTTATTTAATTATCGACTGATCCAATGTTTATAATTGATCCAAATCTTCAGCACTTACATTGAGGTTTGTTTGTAGAGCTCCAATAATTTGCCAATTCTTTATCCCATTTGTATCATGCAATGCTGTACCGAGTTATCCTGGAACAAATAATTGCCTCACCACCTAGAACGATATTTTCAAATCATTAATTACAAGGGCAAATTGGAAAGGAAATCATACTCGGCCAGAATTTCTGAAACATTATTATTTTTTTCTTGGAAAACGGTCAATTTTCTTTCACTACTACAGGCGTTTATTTGTTTCCAAAAATTATCTCCTACCCCTCTTCGAAATTGTGGAACGAATAATCTCGAAATATTAAGCGAATCCTCAAAATGAAATCAAGCACAAAGTGCGTTAGCATTTGGGTTGGACGTTTATCTTTAAGCCATCACTTCCAGTTTGTCGAAAACTCTTTGAACGAAAAGCACTATACTCGAAATGTCTTTGCTCGACATTGTTTCCAATCCTCAAGTGGGTCTGCTAGTGTTCCAATATTTGGACATGACAAACGTCGAAACTTGCCGTCTAGTGTGCAAGAAACTCCAAAAGTTTGTCGATTATACCATTCTCAAAGACCCCAGCATTCGGAAGCGATTGGATTTGGAATACAACGCCGAACGATGGTTGGCCAAGAAGCCTCTCAAAGAGGTTCGGCTCTCTTACGATTATCTCCACATTCGCCCGAATCGATCCAAAGTCAAGCATGCCTTCTTCATCGACCGTCACGTGGTTCTGGTCGTTAAAATGGGACCCATCAAACGGTATGTAGTCATGGTATACAACGAGCAAGGAGACCGCCTTCAAATGCATGAAATGGAGTCCCCCATGTTTTGTGGCCAAACCAGTTGGTCCCTCATTATGATCATGAATGACTCGGATGTGATTCTGGACATAGCCAGTCGAGAATGTCGACCAAAGATGGTCCACGGTCTGGACAAGTCCACACTGGTCAGATTTGAGACGGCCAATGATCGCGTTTATTGGGTTGAGCAAACCCATACTCAAGAACCTCCCGTGGTGCAAGTCCGGGATCCTCGGGATCTTGTGACAATCCTCTACACCTTAAAAGTGACCCCCACTGAGCCTATGGATAATAGATTCGTGTGCATATTCACCCCTAAGCTATTCATCTTGCAATATGACTCCAAGAAGAACTTGGTTCTGGAAGCGTTTGATATCAAACGTGGATTCCGTTTCCGGAAGATCTACCTCGATCCGCCTCTAGATCTCTACATCGATCCCTTCTTCATGAGTGAAACCCATGCCATTCTGTTCACCAAACCGGACAAATCCATCCACGGACCTCTCAATGGATCCGTTTTCAGCTTTGCCACGTGTTCCGTGGTGGAACCATTCGCCCACAAGAATCTGCGAACCACCTCCAAAACGGTTAGAAACCGGGTAACCACTTATTTTCCCGCTCTGAGCAATAGCTTTTGTGTCAGGGTGGCTGAAAGGGAATCTGAACTTGGCGTCCATTGGATCATTTGGATCGCTGACTTGAACAATTGGACTGAGCGCGAATATACCACCAAAGTGACTGTTGAGCGTTTGGATTGCGTCAAGATCGTGGATGAGAGGATTTTGATCCTTCAAGTGGCTCCGTGCGATCGGCCCAACAATGCCGATGAAGAGGCTGAAGGAGAGCTCTTTGCGTTAGATTTGGCCCATAATAGGAATGAGCCAGACTTCTGGAATAGCAAGAACTTTCTTGGCATGGGAGACTTGTTTTGCACCACTCCGGAAGCTTTTGGCGACATCGGATTCCTCCGTCCAGGTGCAAACCCAAAATGTCATAAGAAACTGATGAAATTGCCATATAAACCCGCTTATTGGAAATAAGGCTTGGGCAAATAAAAAGCATATGGTCTTGGCACAAAACTTTGTTGTTGTTTCTTCTTGTAAAAACGAATGAACAGATAAAGACTACGGAGGAAGAGAGGTATCTGATTACTTGAATCTCGTGATTTTCCCTCGTAAGAACTGCCAGCTGACTAGAAAAGCTCCCAAAACGGAGCGTCGCTTGATGTACATGAGCATCAATATCACAGAAACTACTAACATAAAGCCAATTGAATTGGAAGTTTTAGGATGTCTGTCCATCTTTTTCATCCCAGGTTCGTTGTTGTCAAAGTGGCTTTGAGCCTCGGCCGCGGAGAGCTCTTCCTCGATCCTGGATGGATCCACAGCATTAAAATAGCCTTTTCGAGGCATGAAACACCATCCTTGATGTTGACGGCAAAATTCAGGCTGAATAACATCCGCACGGATTCCTCGTTGAACGAGCCGATGTCGATGTTGCAAAATCCGAGGTTCTGCGTTTTGCCAAGGAGTGGTCGGATCTGACCATAATCTTTCAGCCATGGCCGAAATTCGAGGCCAAATTCGACCTTCTACCACATTTTCATCAGCCTTAGAAACGAAGAAAAATAGTAAATTATCTAGAAAGGGGTGATTAACCTAACCTAACCTGGCCGAAATATTGCTATTACCTGTTCTGACCACATGGCAGCTTCACCACCCCATATAAGGCTTTTGGTGCTATTCCACTCCATGCCAAAGTTGACAACGAGGTTCCTGGGAGAATTTTCGTAGAATATTTTCCAACTTTTGAAGGGCGAACACCAGTTATTGTCAGGTCCTTGTCCGGAATAGATCCAAGCCCCAAACCCGCAGTCCAGATACCAGGCATCTGAATTTGATAGGATTAAGCGATATTGCTTGCGGAGCAGATCCGCAATCCAAGGATCCGTGCCCTCACACCAAACTTGAATGATGTATTCTGAATTGGGCAGAGCTCTGTGGAATGAAAAAAGCGTTGATATTTGACGATTGAAATTTACACAGAAGTCATTTTACTTTTGGATCACGTCCGGTCGAGCCAATTCACTAGTCCAGAGAATGATATTCGATTCGAGGTCCTTCCCTTTTTGTACTTTTAAAAGTTTTTCTCGGGCTTGATTTTGGAAATGGCTCCAAAGTCTGAGGTAAGAATCCGGATTCATCTCGGGATTGCCATCCAATCCTCGGTCACGCATCCATTTTTGGACATCATCGCTCAAAGCCCAACACGGAAAACTGACTTCGTCTCCGCCCATGTGGAACACATTCACAGTTTGATTGGGCAAGGTGAACGCCTCTAACAGATCTCCATAAAGTTTCTCTAGAATCTAAGTGACAAAGAAGTTCAAAATTTAATATGATCGTTTGGAGCACTTGGGGTGACCTCTAATATAATAGTGAAAGTTAAGCTCAGACTCACCTAAAACAAAATTTTAGCCCTTTGTTCATGCTTTTAACACTTAAAGCACTCTTTCCTTTAAAAAATTAAAATAAATTTGAAACTGACGGCAACAAATTCACAGCCTTTGAAAAATGGAAGGTTGTTTGTCAGAGTTGTTTTTTTCAAAATCCAAATTCAGTTTTTTTTCTTAATTATTCCTAACGATGTCACCATTCAATGGGTTTCATTAACTACTTTTTACGTTGATCAAAATTTAGGAGACTTTTTGTCCATTAAGATTCATTTTTTCATTTTGATTGCACTTAATATTCGCGAAACAAGGGATGAGAAAATGAAAACTCTCAGGAAAAGAGATAAAAGATAGTCAATTCATTATTCATTCAATATCATATCGTAAATCCATCCACGGATGATATTCATCCAAAATGGATGGCTTAGAAAAATCGGTCCTGAATTACTCAACTTTAATTTCGTGGAGTTACATCACTTAAAATTCGACCTTGATTATACCCGACATGATTAGAAGATGTTGAATCTCACCTCATACACTTCAGGATTGGTGGGATTCAATTGTCCCGAAGGCGGTTCAGCGGCAAGACTCCCATCTCGATCCGCCCATTCCTTTTGTTGGCAAAGGACCAACTTGTTTTCTTGATGCTCCACCCCCCAATTCCATCCGAAAGAGACGTGAGCCGGGGCATCAAATTCGGGCAGGACCATCACACCTCGTTGCCTGGCATATTCCACAATTCCCTGGATATCCTCTTTGTAGTACAACTTGCTCTTGTCATAGGCTCCGTATTGAGTGAGTTTCGGCACGGATTCACTGACGAATGGGAAACTTTGTTGTTCATTCATATGCCAATGAAGCACATTTAACTTATCGTAAGACATTCCATCGATAATTCTTCGGATCGAATCCACAGACATATAACTTCGACCCGTGTCCAAGAGCAATCCGCGATATCGAAACTTGGGTTTATCTTCAATCGTGGCATGGCTCACGATTTGCAATGAAGAAGCCACAGGATCAAAAGTTATCATTTGACTCAAAGATTCCAAAGCATGTCTAGCCCCAAAGAAAGTCGAGGCCACAATCTGAACCTTGACACTCCGATTATTGGCACTCCAACTCAATTTATAATCCTCTGGCGTGTTCAAATCCAATTGAAGACTGTTATCCAAAACTTGAACGTGAACTTGGAACTCACGGCCAGCTTTTTTAGTTAATGGTTTGACCTTCACTAGATTCTGAATATGATTGAAAACGATATCCCAAGCTCCTTGGAGAACTAGAGCGATCTGACTTTGTTCCTTGGAACTCAGTTCCATCTGGAACGAAGACACTGGGTCCACCCAAATGGACACCAAATCATGTCCCAATCGGACCGATTCCGGTTGAGGCCACAATGAACCATGAAAGCCGCAAATGGATTTGCAACCATCCAAACTCATGAGAGGTTGCTCGGAGGCCGCTCTGACCTCGCCAGGATCAATCCGGACGCAATCACGTCCATCTTGGCATTGCCATCGCCATGGAATCAACTCGATAGGTTGCGAATCTCGATTGAAAGCAGATGAAGAGCCTGCCAAGCCTAAAAAGACCATCACCCAAGATGATTTCCACTCCATGCTCATTAAGGAATGCTAATGGAATCACTGTAACATGTTTTTTTTTATTCAACGCGGATGGTATCTTCAATCAAGAAACGAGAGAGGATTTCGAACATGTACATATGCAGATGTGCACTTGTTCTCCTATGCATTTATTACTATGTTGGTTCTCTAATCTGAAGGAGAGCTTTAATTTGCTTGCTGTTCAGAGTTCACTCTTGTTTGGGAAGATCATGGAACTGGGAAAGAGGCGGGAAATAGGAATAGGTCCAAGATATCACAGCCAAGAACTTAGGGTTTTGGACCAAGTTTTGCAAGTTGTTGAAAATTCAAATTTCATCTTTAGGGGTAAAAACACATGCAGAAACCGCCAGATATTAGGCAGGTACACTACAGGGCAGAATGAGTCATCATTGAGGCTTAAGAGTCCATTGGACTCTGATTTTCTTTGAAAAATAATCTTTACGGTTAGAATCTCTTTGTAAGAGCAAAAAACTATAAAATAAATTCGCAAAATAATTCTTTGTTGTAAATGAAAGAGAAAAATTCGGCACATTCTGCTAGTGAATTTTGGTGCACTGTAGTAGAAAGAGAACAGTCATTAAGTGCACCATCTAATGTTTTCCTTTGTTTTGCAACGACTCGTGGCTTCCATGGATTTGCAGAGAGCAACGAACTTAAATCAGTTTTAAACATTATAAAGCTGAAATATCAATGAGGCCGGTGGTTATTTCAAATTAAACTGTAAGTATAAGCTGAAATCTTGGCATGAATCATAACTTATGATTCATTCATAAGTCTAGGGCTCGGTTTTTGCTGTAGTTTTTGCTGTGGAGCACCAATCCTAGAAGTTTTATTGTAAAGGATCAGCTGTCTAAAGTGAGCGAGATCATCAGCTAACCTTCCTCCTTAAAACGTTTAGACAAAGAAATCATTAACAAAAAAAGATTTCCTTGAGTCAACACTGGTGCTCTAGTCTAGACTTTCTGATCTACTATACAAACAATTCTAGGGTCAAATCAAAATTGATTTTTTTTCTTAATCTTCGAACTTTTGACCTCAACTTCAAAGGGAGTTTGCTCCTTTGGGCCTTTTGTTATTTAAAGTCCACGTACAGTGCCCAGTTAATATTTGATGCACTTTAGTTTGTCCAACACTGATAATTAATCTTCGTTAAATATGATTCAATCAATTGAGAGATATGATTCCCTCTTCAGCTAAAGAGTTGTAATAATAAGCTTTTTAACTTCAAAGCTGCTTTAGTTTATACAATTTTTCCTTTTCTCCTGATTTCTAATGTGATCAATAAGTTTTAAAATTACAAGGAAGAAGGAAAATTAGTAGGGAATTGTCAAAAATATTAATATCAAACTCAATTTTAAAGTGTTTAGTTTGGCATTTTTTTTTAAGACTTATTTCAGCATCCTTTTTGCCTTTTTAAAATTACAATATAAATCTAGTCACTATTACCCACCCATCAAATCAAGTTTCAATGAATATTTCATGCCACTTCTACAAACCCTTCAGCAAAGTTTTTAGCTTCATTTCACACATGTTTGAAGTAGATACTTTTCCGACTTTTATTGAAGGCTAGAACTACCAATAAGTGAAAACAGATTTGCAAATCTTAAGATCAAATACCTGACCATTTTTTAATTGGTGAATTCATTTATGACCTTCTTGACCTGAAAACCAAAAAGAAATTGAACCAATTCAAGATTAAACGGATCCTCCCACGGTACTGAAAAAAAATCTTTTCAAGTTTGAATGGAAATTCCAAAAAAACTATGGGATACGGTTTAGACACAAAAAAAACAAGTGAAACAACTTTAATTTTCTGCTATTTTTTAGTTGGGTCTAGATTGAAAATTATACACCAAAACCTATTAAAAACGATTTGGTGAAAGCCTCGTCATTACACTTTTAGAGGACATTTAGATACCTGTTAAATCGAAACAAATTGAAAATGTGTTGCTCTGTTGTTAAAGTAAATTTTTTTTTTTTGGGGGGGGGGCGGATTTTCAATACCGCTACAAGGAATGAGATTCCCTGTAAAGAGAGTTAATCATTATTATAGTTTCAATAATTAATGTTTAAATGAAATTTGATCTACCAATGAGTTACTGTTGGCAGATCTGTACAACCCTTGTATAGTGGGTTGGTCAGGAATAGTTTTTAAAAATTTGTCCAATCCTGCCTTAAATGCTGTTAGAGGATCAGCTCCTACATATTCCCGACGAACTTAACTTGCTCACATTTGACAAAAACGCTCCGGGTATAAGAGAACTTCTTCCCAAGCAAATAATAAAGATTTTTGGTACCTCGAAATAAAATAAGAATTCTTGATTTTTCTATGTTTTGTCATAGCATGTCAAAATCGTATAATGTTTTACTTAATAGATGTTGCTAACAAAATCGTGCAGAGACAACCTTGTCCAAAAATTTTTATTTATATATCTCTATAATAAAGAGTGAAACTCTAAAGTCCCGTTTTTTGTTCATTCGCAAGCAAAGCATGCATCAGATTCCATTCTATTTTACATAAAGTTTCAAATGTGCACATACACAATGAGGAAATTAGATTACAAAAACGACCTCGTCAAGTGCAAGCTAAACGAAAATTATCGTTGGAGGGAGTAGAAGCTAAGGTCATTCTTCACTCAAACTGGAAATGAAAAGATCTCTCTAGGCTTTAGTTGTTCATATTGGGGCCCTTAGGCCTACGAAAGTCTGAAACTGGATCCTAAAGATCAGGAATGTGAGGATTTGATCGAAGGGACTTCTCAATGCCACTTTGGGATCTCACAACTTTCGCCGTTAAATGGGGAATCTGTTTCCGGGTGAGGAAATTCTGATCTCAAATGTGGCTTCTTGAGCCAGAAAACTTTTACTATCCAGTGTTCGCAATTTTGTTGTTAATGTTGGCTTTTAACTGGAAAGAGGAGACAATAAATTGTCAACTTAAACCAGGGATGCAAAAGAAAATTTTATTCCAGTTTTTTTTAAAACTAGTGAAACTAGTCCTTTAGAGGCAAATGATCAAATTTTAAATGTTAAAGTGTATGGTTTATGAGGAGAATATACTAACGGTTAACTCAATTTTGATATGTTTTTGATCCTTTGCTCATGGATCTCGAATGAAATCTATCTTAGCCTTGGAAACAATTGGCGGTCCCACGTTTTCGTTTTCAGTCATTTAGATTTTTTGCTTGTAAGAATCACAGCTTCCTCTCATTTGTTTGGAATAAGATCAGACTCATTTTAGAATGCTGAAAAATATATAAACCTGCTATATCATTGTGGAAACAATTAGATAATGTTACCTTTCTTTTGATTCAAATGGGTCTTTGTAAATAGATCACAAGGTAAGACGGTTACAATAAAAAAGTCGCAACCAAAAGGTCACAATGAAAAGGTCACAGTAAAAAAGTCGCAGCCAATAGATCATAGTAAAAGGGTCACAAGGTGAAAAAGCCCCAAGCAAGTCTGATGGCAACATTGGGGGTGATCCCAAGAACTCCAATCAGTTCCATGGTTAAAATTATCCCATTGGATCTCAAGAGCTATAGATGGAACACAATCATGTTAAACAGGGTTGCTTCAATCCCGCCCGGGCAGGTTTTTTGGTTTTTATAATTCTGGGGGAGGGTGTTCCTCTACCACTCTGGAGTCCATATTGCCCACTAAGTTCAAGGTGTAACTTCTTACCTTGACCCTTTTACCTTGTGACCTCTTTACTGTGACATTTTTTCGCTCGTGACCTTTTTAATGTGAGCTATTTACCTGTCGGCTAAATTTGGCTCGATAAACGCAGGCCTCCCTGAAGGTTCAGAAGAAGCTCTTGGCTACTGTTCTTTGTTAAAAAACGGATTGAAAAAAGCCCAGTTGTCGCCCAGAATAGTTCCGCGTTAAAAACTTGACTTAACCTGCATTTTTTCGAGGTCACCTGTTGACCCGTCATCAGAATGGACAAGCGTGGTAGGACGAATTCAGCCAAGGATTCTTGGAGCCAAATGACTAAGGATGTGTCAGAGACCACTCTCAAACTCACCCTCCAACACACTTGATGAAAACTGGAGAAAACCCGGAAGACTGGAAAAAAAAATCACATTTTTGTGATTACTTATTTGAATTCAAGCCACGAAAGAACGTAAAGAATTTGAACATCAAAGCCCGAAATCTGACCCACCTCTAACCATTTTGACCCAAGAATCCCTAGCTGAATCTGACCTTGTTCCTCACTTATTCATTAGCTTTGTGTTTTGGGGCTAGTAGGAGTAGAATCTACAATCGGTATATTCATTACAAAATCAACCTGATCATAAAAAATAAACAAGATATTGAGAATATGAAAATTTTATTAAAATGTGCTTGACCAAGTCTGATACGTTGGACCAAGGGTGTGCAAACTTATTTAGCAGTGGGCCAAATTGGCCGGACCGTTGGCGCTCGTGGGCAACACCATCTAAAACGGCAAATAATTTCTAGTATAAAATTCTACAATCTACCTACTCCAACTGCGGGCCACAGTCTATTGAAAGTGACAGATCCTGCGGACCACGCAAAATCAGCTCGCGGGCCACATTTAGCCCATGGGACAGGGTTTGCACACCCCTGCGCTGGACTATCATTCTATTGTTCGAACTTCGACAGTATTCTAGAAATTATCCTGGTAATAGCTATCCTTGGTCTGGCATAGTTCTCAAGGTTTTCTCCTCTGTAAGCAAGGACATCTGTTATGCAAATCATAGTTTCCCAACTGTTTCTTGAATAAAGTTATAACTTTACTTAAATTTAAAACACATCACGCCGAACAAAATGAATCTGGAGTCATAAATTGAGTCTCTCGTAGATGGGACCAACCTATGAATCTCTGAATAAGAAGGATGCTTTGTTTTTAAGAGTATGAATGCGTTCAATGAATCATTGACAATTTCATAACGTGCTTTTTAGAGCAAGTCTATGGAACTGAAAGATTAAAATACAACAGTATTTGTTACAAGAGCTTGTTATAAAGCTTTCACCTTCATGACCTCAGACGTGGTATTGAAAGAATTTGTCTAGACACCAAGTTCAGGATGCCTAGGAATTCAATTCTTTTTACGGCCCACTTCCAAAAAAAGGTTTCCAGGGACGAGCCTTCATCGTTGCCATTCATTCCACATCGTCTTCTTTAGATAGACCACCTTCTTACGAGAATTGAACTTGATCCCATTAAATGGAAACTTTCAAACAGTGGATCGGTCGTTGTGTGAGCTTGTGTTTTTACGAAATCTTGCTCTTTGGTGTTGTGTTTTTGGATAGAAACAAGTGTTTTTCCGATCCATAAGTCTATGTAAACCAGATTAGGAATCTGGTACGGAAAATAAATGTAGTTCTAAATCCTGATTCTGGTTTTACCATGTAAACAAAGATGTTAAGAAAACAACGCTTGAGTTAGCATTGAATAAGCTCTTGAATAAATATGGACTCCTGTAGAGCACTATAATAAAATTATTGAGCTCTAGACTTCCGTATATATTTCTCGAGATTCATGGGATTGTTTGTTTGTTTGTTTGTGCTGGAGTCAGAACGCAGCATCGTAGCTGTGATCTGATAGAGGCTGTCCGCTCTATGGGGATATTGCCGTTCCACCTGGACAAGCCAACAAGCATTAATTTTTACCTCACCCTCGGGAATGACCCCAGGTTCGCCCATTTAAGCCGTCAAGGGCCGTGACTATTGCATGTAACTTAATACCACAGGCCACTAGGACTCGGCAAGCCCGGGATCGAACTGGGGCATGCCTAGTTTGTATTGAAAGACAGTTCAACGCTAAATTTTGACTCCGAAGAGTTGAGTTTGTAGATTTGATTTTTGCATTGAAAGACGGTTCAAATGCTAAATTTTGACTCCGAAGAGTTGAGTTTTTTGAGAGTGGCATTCAGCCGAGATCGAACCCCCGCCATCCGCACGACAACTCGACGGAGTACGCACTACGCCATGCCTCACCCCCAAGATTCATTGGATAGAAAAATTTGACTTTGAGCATAGTTAGAAAAATGGAGGCGGATGTTAACACCACTAGAAAACCCAACTTGAAGGTCCCCATTAAGATCAGTGTATCCACAAGAAAAAGAGAGAGAACAATGCAAGTTTAATGGTTTTGATGAAAATAAATTTGAAATGCATTGTTGCGCTGTTTCTTCACCTTGTTTTCTTCTTAAATCCTGTGGAGACACGAATCCTAAGGACATAAAGTATAATCAAATAGCATTTTACGGATTATTACAATTCTACTATTATTATATATATTTTTCATGGATAAAAACATCCCTTTGAATTACAAGAAACTGGACGATTATGACTGGACTGACATTTAACAAATTGAACTCAGTTTTTTCCTGACAATGAATCCCCCAGAACATAAATGATGTAGAATATGGTAAATGTGGTATAGTTCCTTTTTGGTTCGAATGACTTGGATTATTGTCCTCCGGTTTTGATCGCCATTCTTGAAATGTAAAAAATATATACAGCAGATTCAGAATACTTGATTTAAGATTACCCATAGCTGTGTCTTAAATCAGTTTTCTACTAATCCTACTCTATTAAAATCATAAGTTTTTGTTTAAAGAATAGTTCTTAGTTTGATATGGGACCTTAATACCATAAAAACCTGCAAGACGGAAACTTCACAACACTCCTTACATTTTGATCACTTTTGACAAGACAACCTTTTGGATACGTACATAAATTGTGTTCAAAAACCGCTCAGACTATGTTGTCCCTAATGTAGGAGTCCACTTGACATATGCTTTGTTATAAACTTAATCTGCATTTAAGGGTTGTTTCTGAATAAAAGTCTGTTAGGCTCACAAATCATCTGAATTAAGCTCCAAAATCGTTACAATGTTTGTGGCAAAATGACCGCCAAATAAACCAGTCAGAACAGAACAACCTAAATCATACAATCGTCTATACTCTTTCTGGGTGACATGAACATTAACCAAAAAGTCATTTTAACCGATGCTACCCACTTCAAGAAGGAAATCGAACCAATGGAGAGTGAAAGAAAAGATGAAGCAAGAAATGCGATATTTTATGACATTCGGCACATCTACAATCTGAAATCTGTCCGTCCCTAGATGATTCCAACCTCTCTTGGCATGACAGGTTCTCCGTTAGCGAGGCCGTCAAAGTTTCGGTGGTCAAAAGCCTGTGGAAGGTAGAAGGAACTCAATCCTCTCCTCAGCCAATTCCTTTGCGATGGTTGACAATTACATGCAAAAGCGGAGAAAATATTGAATAAACATCAAGAGGTAACCCCCGTAGAACATATCTCTCCCTATTATTTGTCGTTTTAAGCGTAAATTATTTATGTCTGAGCTCCCAATTTCTTGACCTTTTCCATTTGGATGATGGTCAGTTGAACAATTTTCAAGACCATGGGAGCAATTACCGTATCGAAATACAGACCTGCTGTCGCTAGCAGTCTAGGCTTGCCAAATAATGTCTCAGTTTTTAAAGGTCAGATCATCGAAAAATATTGCATTTAAGAGCAATGGCATGGTAAATGTATGCTTAGAAGTATTGCAAAGTAATTTAAAAACAAATGGAGAAATTGGAATCCTTAAAACAAATTATTTGTTTTCGGTTTAGTTGCCCCAGGAACCGATCTGGCCTGGCCATTTTGTTATTCAATTTGGGCATTCCTGATTCAAAAGTTCGAAAGAGCTCCTTCAATTTATGTAGCAAAGTTTTAAATAAAAACAACAAAGCACATTTTTTGTAAAAAAATGTCAAGAATTGCTATTCCAACTTCAAGTTGTGCAGATGAGAAAGGAATTGTTGCAATTACCAGGCCTAAGTCTTCGTTTTAGCTACCTCTCATGCTCATCAGAAACACATATCTTCCGAAATTTGTTCCCACCAAAAAAGATGACATCATTAGTAATACCTGCCATTGTGAGGATTAACGGAAAATTCAGTGAACATCTCAATTCGATTTTGGTTTTGGTTTAGCCTCAGAAGAAAAAAACGAACCCATAAGCTAACTTAAAAGACTGAAGGTTAGGAAACAATTTTTGGAACAATTTTGAAATTAAGAGGCTTTTTTGGGTGGGTTTCGGATTTTTTTATTTCTGCTACAAGGAATGGGATTCCCTTTAAAGAAAGTTAATCATTAACTTCACTACAGAAAATGTAAAATTTACATTTATATGAAATTTGGTCTACCAACGAATTACTGATGGTAGATCTGTCCAACCCTTGAATAGTGGGTTAGTCAGAAATGGGTTTTAAAAATTTGTCTAATCCTACAAGAAATGTTGCTAGAGGATCAGCTCCTACATATTCCGGCCTGACGAAGACTAATGGGCAACAAATTGAACAATGAAGGAGCCTGAAAGAGAAGAGCCCGATAAAAAGACTTCATTGTTCGTACTAGCCTAGTCTCCTTAGGATTTGGAGGTGCTCTCAGAGCGCATGTAAAACCTCTACGATCGCTACAACTGATCTCAAAGCCTGGGTTAGGACAGAGCTCATGAACGCTCTTGAAAACATAGGCCGCATGTTAATGCACTTAATTCAAAAGCGAAAGTATACCAAAATCAAGTCGAATTAGCATTCGTCGAGTATATACTCTCCCTAACTGCTGCGTTTCAAACACAGGAGTTGTCACGAGTATATACTCGAGGCCGGTTCATCTGACTTGAATTTGGTGCGCTCTCACTTTTGAATTTGGTGCGTTAACATGCGGACTGTACAGTATCAGATACCTTTCATACCTTCTCTGAGTACTGTAGAGTCCTAATTTCTGGAGCCACCCCCAATACGACAGCTATCTTATTCATTCCTGCAATATTTAAACTGATTTCTGTTTATGCTATTTTGTTGGCTGCTTTTGGTAAGAGGAACCATTATTAGTAGAGACGGGCAAAAGGTGCGATTGTACTTTTTGATACGTTTGGTGTTTATTTGCAGGAATTTGCGCTTTTTTTATTTTTTGCCAAAAAATGACTTTTATTGTACTATTCTTAACCATTAGAAAAATTCTGAATGTATTGATTTGTGTGGATAAAAAACGATTTTTTATCGTACTTAGAAAACTGAATTTTTTTGTACATACTTTTAGTTGCAGGTTTTGCTAGTTTCCAAGCACTTTTTGCTCGCCTCTCACGGTGTCCCGAATGGCCTTTTAGGTTTGTATCAAAATACCCAAAGATGTCATGACACTTTTTGGACCCACAATTCAATGGGGAACAATTTTACTTTTATTGTATTATATAAGTTTAGGTCCAGGGAAAAAGTTATATACCTAAAAACCTATTAATTAAAACATTTTTTAACAAACTATTTGGAGTGATTGATATTAGCAGGTTTC